>SJYA01001183.1:1216401-1238094 GCA_006410615.1 Neotragus moschatus
CGTGAGCCCTGGCAGATCCAGCCTTTTGCATCTTCGAATGCAAAATTTGATTCAGAGTCAGGACGATTCAAACTGCCATATGCCGCTGGAAGACAGAGAGGGCCCGTGAGGCCAAATGAGAACTGCTGCGGACAGGCGCCGCGGTCCCCGGAGTGCGGGTCCCGTGCCTGCGACCAGGCTCCATATCGCTGGCCCGCTTTTCAGACGCACGCTTTTCAGAAAGCTTCTGTTCATTGGAATACATCGTCTAGGGGCTCCAGAGCAGAGGATCAAGAAAATGTGAAATAGGCTTCTGCTGGCCTTGGATCATTCGGCTTTGATACTGAGCTGCGGCTATGTTGGGTCCTTTCGGTCCCGGCTATCACTGGCTCTCGATCCTGTAGCTAAGTTACAGCCCTTCGCGTGGGGCAATTCATTAGGCAAGAAGCGGATTAGTTGTTTATTATCTATAAACATTCCAACCACAGCAACCAATCATAAAACCGCGGAATGGCCTGTAAAGTAAGCCTTGGTGTGAGCAGTGCGGGCTCAGTGACCGTTCCTGGAGACGAAGGGTCCTTGAGAGAGAGAAAGAGGGAGAGAGAGAGAGGGAAGGGGTTTGGG
The DNA here is from genome assembly GCA_006410615.1 of Neotragus moschatus. Lineage (NCBI taxonomy): Eukaryota > Metazoa > Chordata > Mammalia > Artiodactyla > Bovidae > Neotragus > Neotragus moschatus. The sequence goes on from SJYA01001183.1 coordinate 1,217,005, forward strand.
GTGGCGTGGAGCCAACAACAAAGCCATTTGTCGGAAAATTACTTACTAGATTTTTGAGAATCACGATTTTCTGTTTTTAATGGAACAGGGTAGCAGAAAAATTAGGCAGCTTAAAGTCATAAGTGGGGTTGTTGATGCCAGCAACAAAAGCTATTGATTAAATGGGAAGAACAATTTAGTCTTTGGTTCTTGGTGAAATACAAAGTGATCAGTCATGAAAGGAACCTAACAATATTTTATGGAGGGAAAATACGTTTCAAACTGCCTTCTTGACAGAAATTAACTTTTGAATATGGCTGAGACCCTTTTAAAAATTCTCGTTTGGGATAAAACATTTTCGAATAGGAGTTAGTATTAAACAATTAAATACCGTCTTAAAGTATGAAGTCTGGTTGTTGTTTTCAACCAAATAACTATTTTGTTTAGGTATTTTCTTAGACAGGCTTTAAACTCTCACTGCTCATTTGATATTTTACTATATTAGAAAGCCATCCAATTTTTATACTGGTTTTCTAATAACTAATTCAAGTGCACTGTTCTCAGTCTGATTCAGAACCTATTACTGAGAAACCAAGTTATTGGTAAATTTCTTAAATATAATTTAACAAATATATTGGTTTGGAAATTCATTTGAAATAGATTTTAAGAGATTTAGTGACATACACACATACCAGAGGTTTCCTATTTTTTAGATTTTTAAAGCTTTTAATTGAAGTATAACAATGCAAAAAGAGCCACAAATCATACATTAAAAGCTCAATAAATTATTAAAAACAGTACATCCCATGTAACTACCTAGACCAAGAAAAAAACATTACCGACATCCAAGAAGTCCCCCTCATTTAAAAGAAAAATAGGTTTGCTTTTGGTTTGGAGATATGCTTTTTAAAATAGTTGCTCATCACATGCTCAGATTTCTTTTCAGTATCAGTATTGTGGATTTTCTTTTCAGGGGATTATCTTCTGGTAAATAAAAATAAAATGCTCTGAGTTTTCCTGTGTTGAAAAGGGAATAAAATGTCTCCAAATTCATTTCCCCCCTTGGCAACCCACACCTCTTCCCAGCTTTCCCGAGTCCACACCGGGAGACATAACAAACAAACGATTACATGTTGAAAAACACATCTGAAAACAGAAAGGTCACATTACCCCTGAGTCCTGGGGAACATTAATCTCATGTTTGGAAAACAGTTGACAGTTGAAGGTTGGGGTTTCTCTCTTTTCTACAGTAGGACTAAAACGGGGAGGGGAGAGGGGAAAGGGAGAGAGAGTCATTTGAGAATAAAAGGGAAGAGATCATCACTGTGGCCTCTTACAGAAATAAATGCTTTGGGGGACCACCAGCTTCCAACCCAGATTTAACTGAATGAGTGAATGCATGCATGAATGATTGGAGGGGAAAAAAAGAATGCCACCGGGAGAAAGAATCCGAAATGGCTTGCCTTTACTCAAAGAGTGCAGAGGTGTGCGTCAGCTTTCCTAGAATAATTAATGTGAATAGTGAGCAACAGTATGATAGCGTCAAGCCCAGAGCGCCTAAGGGCAGAGTTTGCTGGACGAAAACCAGTCCCTTCTCTAATAGTTTATGGGAAGGTGAAAGCTGATTGCCTAACCACTCGCCTGGATCGGCATTTCCCTGAGCCCGCGCCTTCCCCAGGTCCCCCACCCCTCCAGTCCTCTGACTGCTCGGAATTCCTCCTCCTGACTTGGATGAGCGCCCAGAACTCACTGCCGGGTGGGGGTGTGCGGAGGGGGGGTAGGCAAAGAGTCCGGAGGTGGATTGGGTGTCTAGCACCCTGATATCTAAGATCGCCCGAGATTCCGCGTTTGTGAATTGGTGAGGCAAATGAGGAAAGATCTGAAGTACGTTTCTGTTAGGATAACTAGAAATATGACGCTGAAAATTATACTGGTCCTTTGCAAATTCAGCATATAGTGGTTTCCCCTTTATTAGCATCCTTACATCCTGACATCTCTAGAACAATGAACTTGAGAGGCAGGACGATGGAGGGGCCAGGCAGTGATAGCGGGAACCAAGGGACTTCGGGTCAAGCAGAAGGTTTCCTAGAGCTTTAAATGACCTTGAGAATGTTACTTTCACCTTAATGGGCTCAGGGATCCCCGTGCACAAAATGAGATCTGATGATGATGCTCTCTCGACTTCTCTGACTGCAGGTCAGTAATCAGGCCCTGGCGAGAAGAGGCTGCAGGTGGTTAGAACCATCTCCTTGGCTCCCTCTGAGCCTCTGAGAAAAGTGCAAGCTCGCCTTTGGAGCCCAGGAGATTGGGGTGGGAAAATTAGCGGGCAATTCGCTCTGAGCCGGGACAGTTAATCTGCCGAGAGCCCGCGTGGCCAGGACGAGCGAGCTTTCTCCCTGCCTGCTCTTTCCGGGCTGACAGTGATTTATGCGCCGGTGACACAAGCCGGCCGTGAACCTGGATGGTTGAACGGTTCTCCGGGGCTGTACGTAGTTAAAGCAGGACCGCTCAGCGCGGCGCTGAGGAAGGTCTTGCAGCCTGCACGCCTCTCTCTCTCGGGTGCTCGCAGTTCCAGCGAGTGGATGCGGCATATTTTCCTGCTCAGTTGGATTGTCAACCTTCTCGGTTAACCGAAGGCATTTCCACTCCTGGATGTGTCGCCCTCGAGCCCTGGGTTCTGGACCGAACTCGAGGTCCAGGTCTCGCGCTGATGGTGGGAGAGTTGTCCTAGAATTCAAAGCCAACTGCCTTCTTGGGGGCGGGGGGCGGGGTGGATGCTTTGCCTCGGGAAAGAACTGTCCCTGGTCATTTATTTTAAGACATTAACTCCTCCAGATCCAGAGCCCAGCCTCCCTGCGGCTATATTCCCCGCGCCAGGCAAGCGGCCACACTGCGCTCTCTGTGAAACAGCGAGACTGGATCAATCCGGTTGCAAATAGTTTTTTGTTTGTTTGTTTTACAGCCACCGGCCACTGCCGCACTTCGCTCGCGGCAGTCCACAGCAGCTGCCTTCACCGAGGCTGGAGGTCGCCTCCGGGGACCACAAAGCGAACGCCTCCGCCCGGCAGGCCTCGGGCGGGGGCGCGGGACTTCCGAGGTGTTGCGGGATGATGGCTCACCCTCCTCGGGTCCTTTGTCGACCCCGGGGTTCAAACATTCATTTTATAACCGTCTCTGAACAACAACGCGCGACTAAGAAAGACTGCCAAGAATTAAACTGAAGCCAGGCACCCACGTTTCGGGGAGATTTTTTTTCCTTGAGCTTTGGACAAGGGGGCTGTGCCCCTTTCGATTCATTCACCCCATCTCTTCCAGCTCTGTGTTCTGCTTGGTTACAAGGAGCAACGTGGACACGGTGTGAAACCAGGCGGGGCGGAAAGTGGGGCTCCTCTCCCTGGCTCAGGTGTGTAATCTCGAACCCACTGCCATCCCCAGCCCACCCCGCCCTGGATGCAGGGTCGCGGGAGAAGCAAGCATCTCTACGCACCAGTAGAAGAAGGTGAGACCAGAAGGCCATGGGTCAGGCCTTAATGCTCTGCAGGGGTGAGATGTGGAGATCTCTGAGGAGCTGGGCCTTGCTTCCCTGCTGTTCCTCTCCTTTATATCTCCCACCTCCTCCTCGTGACACACACACCTGGAGGGAGGGGAAATGGATGGAGAGGAGGCTGGAGAGACGCTCCCACCCCTCAGGAGATCAGACTCTTCTAAGGCCACGCGATTCGCCCAGTTCTGGTGGAGGTCACAGAAGAAGCTAAGACAGATGCTAAGATGATGCTAAGAAGATGCTAAGATGAGAAGACACAGGAATGGTCCGATGCAACGAAGCTCAAAAAGAGACAACCTTCTCTCATTCAAAAATATTACTGCAAATGTATTAGAGACCTCAAGTGATTTTTTATTCCGTTTGCAGTCTCCGCTGACAGGGATCTGGTACTGTTTGTGCTAGTTAAGCGCCAGAACACTGTTAAAGTGAAAGGGAAAAGGGAACTAAGAATGTTTAAAAAGACACACGTAACATTTTAAGATAATCACATACAAAATGCTCACATAACTTTTATGAGGCCAGTTACAATGAAGAAAATACATTTTCTAATTTAATAAAATTTAGTTATTTTGGTGGTTTCAACAGACTTTCAAAATTGATGACATTTGATTATAAAACTTGACTTTGCAGAAAAATTAGTACTTCTGGCTTTTAAAACATACATAGTTATTTTAAAACAAAATGTCTTTAACTATCTGGCACAAACACCAAACACTAAAAATATATTTTAGGAATTATCATAATACCTCCTCCTCCATGAGATCGGAATTTGACCTATTTAAACCAAGAATATATAGCTAACTCTTTGGTTTCAACAATTTTTTCTTCTTAGTTCCTAAATGTTGATTGAAAAGTAATAAATGACTGTTTTTAAGAAATCATTAAAAAGCAAGATTAAAAATTGTATAATCTTCCTAGATTATAAAATGTAATAAAACATAAACATACTAGAAAATAAAATTTATATAAATTTCACCTCTGACTGTATGAAGCTGTCATTTATAAATTTTATACTCTTATGATACATAATTCACTCATGTTAAATGTATTTAGTAACAAAATGGGAGCCTTATTGTTTCGTTTAAGCACACATTGTATTACTATTTTCCTTTATCTTTAGAAAACCCCTCTCCCCAATGAAAGATCTTTTTCCTTAAGCAGCAAATTATGTCAAAATATAAAATCTAAAGGAACTGGCTATTTTAAAGTCTTTTGACAACTTTGGAGATTATATGTGTTGGTATTTTTTCTCTTTCTTTCTACTTTCTGTAATTTCCATATGTGAATATGTGTTTGTGTAACTTTCACTGTCATGTCTATCAGGAAGGAAAAGTTAATTTGAGACTCATATTTATTTTAAAAATGTTACACATTGTATGTATGAGGCAAGTAAACTAAATTTACAATATTTTTTCACATTTATAGAGCAAATGTAAGGAATACTGTATTATTGATGTTAAAAGAGAAAACCTCTCAGCTTGCGAAAATCAACGACCTGTCTTCTCTTGATTAAAAATAAAGTACACTGAATTCTTTGGTTAGGTTCTGTATATATTAATAATGTGTCCTCAATAGTTTTGATCTCCAATATTAATGTTGAGATTATAGAGCTAGCTTTATACCATTTAAAGAGAATTTCTGAGCAACATAAACATGAAAGGGAAAAGACATCTTCCCCACATATCCACACCCCAAACTTCTATCCCTGATGCAGTAAGAATAATCTTTTTATTCCATTAAAATGGTCACTAACCTTATAATGATAAAAGAATGTTTCCATTTCTTACCTGAAAGGAGGCTTGTCAATATAACAGGAACTGAAATTGGGACTGTTCTGTGTTGTCTATTACAGTACAAGGCTCTGTACTGTTTTGCCTCTTTGAAGGCTGAAGTAACAATGTATGACTCTTGCCTCCTGGGACCCTATGAAAATGAGATAGCTGGTTCCAATAAAAGCTATAGACCTTGACGCTGGGACAGAGTTGAGGAAAACCAATATTTCACATACACTAAAAAATAATTAACATGTTATTCTAAACTTGTTTTCCTTGAATATTTTTGTATGTACGTATGAATGTTATCCTCATTCACACAAATATGAAAGAAATTATTTTACTGATACAAATACTACTTACATCTTTGTTTTCAAAGGGGCAAAAATCACCTCAGAAAGCAGTTGCTTAAAGCCTTTGAAATTTGAATATTTTAATTTATAACTTATATCCTTATCATCTTAAAAAATGTTAGGCTTCTTCAAAGCTGGCGCTTAAAAATTTTCTGTGGTTTGGTGGGCTAGGTATGTAGGATTGCCTTTCCCATTAACTCTATCAAAATGCTTTGCATTTAATATTTATTTGGATGTGTGTGCAAATCTGTTTAAGACTATGAACTCTGGAAAGTTTTCATTCTATGTGACATAAATGAGTTTTATATAATGAATATATATGTTTCAGCTGAAAAAAAACAGACTTTGTATCTTGACAATATATTATTAAAATGTGTTAGGATGTTGTCAGCCTAAGATCAACCTAATTAAAAAAGATAAAAGAATAAGTTCTTTTAATGAAATACTAGCCTATGTTATATGTATACCTATTTTGCTGGTTTTAAAATGGAAACTGATTCTCCTGAGAAAGAAATTTGAGGTGATTACGTAATGAATTATCTTTAGCCTAATGTTAAGGTACTAAAACACAGTCATATGTTTTGCTTTTTAAAATATTTTCAAAAGAAAGTCTTAGAAATAAAAAAATGTTAGAGGAATAGTCAACTTAAAAGCTATCATTCTACTCTTTAAAATTACCAATCTTTATGCCAGGAGAAATATGTTTAGGAGTCATTAACACTGTAGGCTCATTGAAAGAGAAGCACAGAATGTTATTTTTAATATATATATATTTATATTTTATATATTTTAATATATATATATATTCATACATGCACATATGTACTCTTTTTAAAAAGAGGCCTAAAGAGGTTTCCTAATTTTTGGCAGTATAAAAAAGGAATAGCAAGTATCACAGACCAAATGAGAAGAAAGCCAGTCATGATTTTTTAAGTAAAGGAGAAAGGGCATTTTCCAGGGTTAATTTAGCTTTATTTGGAGCAGTTGAGGTGAAGAAAAGGTAGGTGCTCACTCTCTAAATTAAGTCAACTGGATAATCTGTCTACATAGAGCAATGAGACATCTGTTATTCTAATGAGCTATGTAGACATTTCTCTAACCTGAGAATATAGAGCACCATTTACTTTTGAAATAATTTAGAACTTTTATTTCAGTTAGGAAACATATTTTGCCAACATCATATTGTATCTTCAAAGACATACTCCATAATAATAATCTTTAAATGGAGAGTGCCTCCAGTGGTAAGTCATGCTCCATTAAACAGCTCTATAGTGATGGCTTACTAAGTGCCAGGCACTGTAGCAGGAGTATCATCAATGAACAAAACAAATAAAATCCTCCTCCTAAGCAATTCTTTCCCACGTATATGGAAATTAATCATTAGGGGCGAGGGAAGACTGTAGTTCTCGGGTGGTCCACTAGGTGGCAAAATGTGAAAAACCGACCGCCTACTGGGGAGCAAAATTTGGTGCAAAGAATAGCGTATTTCTTTGAAAACCTCGTTCATATTTTGCTTAAACCGTCTCTTTTTGAGCACTACAGTTAACAGCTAATGGTCGGATTACATCTAGTGTTTAGTTATAAAGCATTGCCAGATGCTCTTCCTGGAGTCCTGTCTGCAAGAATCCCAAAATTATTTTAAGACGTTGTTGTACTTTCCTTACCTTATTTCTCTGTACCCTCAGGTGTGTAGCATATAGACATCTGTCTAAGGATATGACTATCTGGCTTTGCATAGGGCCTCACGAAGGCTTGGGTCGATTTTATTCAAATTTACATAGAGAAATTCAGTCATTAGACTTCAATTTGCTAATTTGAGGAGATATTGTTCAAAAACACTAACATCTTAGAGTAACATTCATACTGTGGAGTAGCCAAACACATTTGCTAATATATACATTGGTACAATCATGCATATATTTTGTATTCAGAGGTCCTTTAAGTAAGATCTTATACTTACATCGAACAAGGTGAAAGTGTTAGCTGCTCAGTTCTGTCTGACTCTGCCACCTCATTGACTGTAGTCCACTACGTTCCTCTATCCATGGAATTCTCCAGGCAAGAATACTGGAGTGGGTAACCATTCCTTCTCCAGGGTATCTTCCCAACCCAGAAATCAAACCCTGGTCTCCGACACTGCAGGCAGATTCTTTACTATCTGAGCCACCAGGGAAACCGAAGAAACAAAACTACTTCATTTAATCAGATCTCTCTGGGACAGAATGAAGATAGTCCCCAATAAAACTGGGATCTGCATTTGTTTTTAGATCTAGTAAAGACATTTTAGAAGAATCTTCCTTTCCCAGAAAAAAAAAAAGGTTTATACATGATATAAGAATACTTGTAGAGGGGTTTAAATGAAGAATTTGAGATTTTTCTCTGCTTGTGTACTGTGTGAATCTTTGTTTCTGGAGGAGTGTTCCTTCAACCTAAAAATGAAATGTTACAGAGAAACATTTCTATACGGAAAGAGGCTCTGGTCAGCCAATTTGTGTGTTCTTTTCCTCAGTTCAGTTCAGTTCAGTCGCTCAGTTGTGTCCAACTCTTTGCGACCCCATGAATTGCAGCACGCCAGGCCTCCCTGTCCAACACCAGAATTAGTAGAACACTCAGGTTTTAGTAAGTGTTGTTGAAAATTTTTCTTCTTGCATTTTCACTTTGGCTTTGGTAGTTCATATATTTGAAAAGCATGGATCACAGTAGAGTTTATCAGTTTGGTCATAGGATTAGGTAATAGCTGTGAATAAGAAAGGAAGGATGATTTTATACAGAAACTGGAAATGTGGGTAAGTTTTCTTGCAGATGTGGCTCTTCTTGAGTTTGTGGAGTTTTAGGGTCATTTGTTTGATAGAAAGTGAAAATATGTTTATGAAGAAGGCACTGATTTATACCTGCCCTGTTTTGCTGGGGGCCCCGCAGCAAGCTGAATTGTAACAGCTTCACTACTGATAATGAGGATAATTTCATGCAGAAATCATTTGTACAAAATCCATTTGTAGGGGCTTCCCTCATGGTCCTGTGGTGGAGGAAGTTCCTCATGGCCAAAAAAAAAAAAAAAAAAAGTCCATTTGTAACTCTCAGTATAGCAAAGCTAAGGGTGTGGTGTGAGTAATGTATTCTTAACATGCTTGTAAGAGTAACAGGATTTACCTCTGAAGAAAAGTGAATGAAAGTGAAAATTGCTCAGTTGTGTCTGACTCTTTGCAACCCGGTGACCTATACAGTCCATGGAATTCCTCCAGGCCAGAATACTGGAGTGGGTAGCCTTTTCCATCTCCAGGGGATCTTCCCAACCCAGGGATCAAACCCAGGTCTCCCACATTGCAGGCAGATTCTTTACCAGCTGAGCCACAAGGGAAGCTCAGAAGAAAAGAAGGGATAATTAGAAGGTGCTCTGCCTGGAAAATCCCACGGACGGAGGAGTCTGGTGGGCTGTAGTCCATGGGGTCACTGAGAGTCGGACACGACTGAGCGACTTCCCTTTCACGTTTCACTTTCATGCACTGGAGAAGGAAATGGCAACCACTCCAGTGTTCTTGCCTGGAGAATCTCAGGGACAAGGGAGCCTGGTGGGCTGCCATCTATGGGGTCGCACAGAGTCGGACACGACTGAAGCGACTTAGCAGCAGCAGCAGCAAGTATATGAAGTGCTTCTCTGAAGCTGGCAGTAATCCATTCCCACCAACACCAAAACAAGAAAAAGTGAAATATAAGGAAACTGGGGACTTCATGATAGAAAACCGTCATCAGGGGTTCTTCCATCCATCCATTCATTCATTCACACATTCCTTAAATAGTTACTGACTTTTTCTTATGTTTCAGTGACATTTTTAGGTGCTTGGAATAGAAGAGTGAATAAAGCAGTGACTTCCTGGGACTTCCCTGGTGGTTCAGAGGTTAAGACTCTGCTGTTCCAATGCAGGTGGCACAGGTTCTAACTCTGGTCAGGGAACTAAGACCCGCATCCTGCACAGCTAAATTAAAAACAAAACAAAAGTGTTTCCTCCCTGAAGCTTTCATTCTATGGTACATGGACCAGCCCATGTACCAAAGACTGTTTTTGCCTCACAGTCTTTGTATTTGCTGTTTTCTCTGCTCTGGCATGGGCTTCCCAAGTGGTGCTAAAAAACCCATATGCCAATGCAGGAGACATAAGAGACATGGGTTTGATCTCTGGGTTGAGGAGATCCCCTGGAGAAGGACATGGCAACTCACTCCAGTATTCTTGCCTGGAGAATCCCATGGACAGAGGAGCCTGGCAGGCTACAGTCCATAGGGTCACAAAGAGTTGGACATGACTGAAGCGACTTGGCATGCATGAATGGTGCTTTGGCAGACTCTTCTCCAGATCTGCTCAAGGGTGGATGGAATATTTAGACAGATACGGATAGACAAATATGTCAGTGTATACAGGACTCACAAGCCTATGACCTGTAAGTTAAGTCACATTTATGTTCTCTGTGTGCACTTGTGAATATTAAATAAGAGAAACATTATCTGTATTTTTTATTTTATTATCATCATTGCCAATTAAATATCTCCATAATCTTTCCAGAGGTTTCTGAGACTCAATTCCTTAGGATTTTGACCAAACTACAAAACAAGCTCCTCTCCAGGAATTCTAAATTACCAAATGTGTTTCCAACAAGCTGAAGCATTCTTTCCTTCTGGAGCTTGAGCTCTGCTGTGCTGCCTGGTGTAAATAACCCTGGCTTAATGGCATGTTTTTTTTTTTTTTTTTTTTTTATGGATGCTGATTGAAAAATAATTTAGAGATATTTCTGATTGGAAACAAATTTGGACTTATCAGTGTGTTACATTCAAAATGTTCCCCCTGCAAAGTGTTTAAACTTTTATTATCATGTTTATCACATTGTCTTATAGTCACAGGTAGGGCGACCACACTTCCTAGCTGACGCATGTTGTCTTGAAGTACCATCTGGTTTAGCATTTTAGCACTCTCAGAAGTATCCTGGTGTGGACAATAAAATCTCTAGACCCCCAGGTTATGAGGCAGGTGCCTGGCTGGAGAGGCTGAGGAGCACTGGGGTGGTCCTCAGCCGTGGGTGGGTCTGTTGGAGAAATTGGTAAGGCTGGTGACCCAGGGATGTCTGGCCGATTTGCACATAGAGCAGGGCTTTGAGGGGAAAATGAAACTCTGGAGGTTAAAGGCAGTCAGTGGAGGAGAGTCAAGAGGGCCTCAGAGATTGTGCTATAAGCTCTGTGAGGAGTTTGCCTTCCCATTTCTGCTAAGAACACACCATATCCTAAGACAAGGAGACTGCAGAGAAGAGCATCATTTTGGCTCTTTTAGAGCTTAGTTACACGTGGATCAGGAACAGCATCCTGGTGAAGGAAGTGAGGGCAATAAGACATAACCTCAGCATGCCATGAAGGCAACTCAACTTGAGTTTTCAAGGAGTACGTAATAGGTTGGGAGTCTAGGGTGTGGGGATGGGAGTAGTGGATTTGCATGGGTCTTAATCATCAGGGCAAGATTTGGTTTATTATAATTTTTACCTTTGAGTATCCCAACTATCGGGTCAATTGGAGTTTCTCCATTTATTTAAAAAAAAAAAAGGCTATTTGATAAATAGAGCCGTTGGGCTTCGCTGGTGCTTCAGATGGTAAAGAATCTGCCTGCAATGTGGGAGACCTGGCCTCGACCCCTAGGTTGGAAAGATCCCCTGGAGGAGGGCATGGCAACCCACTCTAGCATTCTTGCCTGGGAAATCCCATGGACAGAGGAGCCTGGTGGGCTACAGTCCATGAGCTACAGTACATTCATATCCTGGCAAAGACATGGATGGTCAAGAGGAAACACTTTTCTGAACAGATCAACCTCAGTTATTTAGTTTTTAAATTGGGTTGTGAAAGGTTCTTTCAAATGTAACAGGGTGCTTTTTTCCCTCTCTATCCAAGGCATATTATTAAAATACTTTGAGATTTTGGGATATTTGAGAACACTCATCAATATCAACTTGCTCATTTAACCCCCACATACTGTACAAAATGATCTTGACAACCTTAACATATGTATCTATCCTTTTTCTTCTATCATATTTGTGCAGAGGACTCTCTCAAAATGTAATCTTAGCTTTTATCTCCAATCTTTGCATTAGATTACATTTCAAACTAACTGCTGAATTCTTTCGCATATTTGTCCTCTCTGCACTTAAGGAACGGAGAAGGCGATGGCACCCAACTCCAATACTTTTGCCTGGAAAATCCCATGGACAGAGGAGCCTGGTAGGCTGCAGTCCATGGGTTCGCGAAGAGTCAGACATGACTGAGCGACTTCCCTTTCACTTTTCACTTTCATGCATTGGAGAAGGAAATGGCAACCCACTCCAGTGTTCTTGCCTGGAGAATCCCAGGGACGGGGGAGCCTGGTGGGCTGCCGTCTATGGGGTCACACAGAGTCGGACATGATTGAAGTGACTTAGCAGCAGCAGCAGCAGCACTTAAGGGAATGGCAACCCACTCCAGTATTCTTGCCTGGGAGATCCCATGGAGAGAGGTCTGGTGGGCTACAGTCTGTGGAGTTGCAAAGGGTCAGACACGACTGAGTGGCTAACATATACACAACACAAAGAGAACTCATCCTCTCTCTCTCCTCACTGCCTTACTTCCAACCCAAACAAACTCGTTGGTCACTTGGGTTTTCTCTGTTTATAGCAGCAACACCTTCTTCAGATCATGCAGAATCATTTTTAACCCCTTCATCTTAATGGCCAACGTTCAGTCTTGTGCCAGGAGGATTTATTTCTGAAATATCTCTCAAATCTTCCCTCTATCATTTCCATTCATTGCCAGAATTCCAGAAGCATTTTCACTAGTTTCCTTATAAAACATTCTAGTGTGTTTTTGTTTGACATTTTAGATTGGCTTTAAAATGAGCTTCCTAAATCACAAATCAGAAATGACATCTGTGTTCATAGTATCTCCAATTGCCTACAAAAAGTCCCAGCTCGCCCTTGTAGCATTCTCTTTGTCCAATCTGTATTTTCCAGCCTTTTCTTCCACTAAATCATTGCTGAGAACTTGACCTCCAATTCCAGCAAATTGTTCACTGTTTCATGACCTGAGACATTTGTATGTTTCCAAGCTTTTGGTCAGGCTATCGCCCCATCCAGCAGTATACCTGCTGATAGCACATTCCTTCCTTAATAACTGGCTGTGCATTTCGTCACTCAGTCATGTCTGACTCTTGTGACTCCATAGACTGTAGCCTGCCAGGCTCCTCTGTCCTTGGTATTCTCCAGGCAAGAATACTAGAGTGGATTGCCATTTCCTTCTCCAGGGGATCTTCCCGACCCAGGAAATGAACCTGGGTCTCCTGCATTGCAAGCAAATTCTTTACTGACTGAGCTGTGAGGTAAGCCAGTACTAATTCCTCACTCTTCTCTTTATAAAATCATAGGGCCTTTTCTATAGTGTTTTTATTAACTCCATAACAAACTTGTTACTTTTTCCCCCATATTAAAAAATTTTTTTATTTTATTGTTGGAGAATTATTACTGTATGATGTTGTTACTTTCTGCTGTAAAACAGCTTGAATCAGGTATAAGTATACATATATCCCCTCCTTCTTGAGCCTCCCTCATAGCCCCACCATCTCACCCCTCTAGGTCATCACAGTTCACCAAGCTGATCTTCCTGTGCAGCGTGTCCCCACTAGCTAGCTATTTTACACATAGTAGTGTGTATATTCGACCCTAATTTCCCAGTTCGTCTCATCGTACCCTTCCCTCCCTAGGTCTACGTCTGTTCTCTGGGTCTCTGTTCCTACCCTGCAGATAGGGTCATCTGAACCCTTTTGCTAGGGCCCACATATATGCAATATTTGTTTTTTCTCTTCCTGACTTACTTCACACTGTGTGACAGACTCTAGGTTCATCCACCTCACTACAAATGGTCCAATTTGTTCCTTTTTATGGCCGAGTGATACGCCATTGTATATATGTACCACATCTTCTTTATCCAATTGTCTATTGGACATTTATGTGGGCTTCCCTGGTGGCTCAGAGGTTAAAGCATCTGCCTGCAATGCGGGAGGCCTGGGTTCAGTCCCTGGGTTGGGAAGATCCCCTGGAGAAGGAAATGGCAACGCACTTCAGTATTCTGCCTGGAGAATCCCATGGGCGGAGGAGCCTGGTAGGCTACAGTCCAGTTGCTTCCATTGTCCTGGCTATGGTAAATGGTGCTGCTATGAATGCTGGGGTGCATATGTTTTTCTGAATTATGATTTTCTCAGGGTGTATACTCAGGACTGGGATTGCTGGGTCATATGGTTGTTTTATTTTTTTAAGGGCGGCTTTTTTTTTTTTTTTAAAGAAAGCTTTTAAAACACATCTTCCAAAGTTTTTTATGGTTAGTAATATACCAAATGTATTTGGGATCTGTCTCTCCTGATCCCTGTAAATGGTCACATGAACCTCCGAAACTCACATAATATCTCCAGACCCCTGCAAAGCTGCAGTGGTAGATATAAAATATTGTAGAATTGTATGTGATTATGGTTGTCTTCCTCCCAGCAAAGCTGTCAATGGCAGGGCATAGTTTTTTTTGTTGTTGTTTTCTTTTGCAGCACCTGGTTAAATCCTTCCTTGCACAAAATGAGCCATATTTAAATGCTTACTTAAATATTTAAATGAAAATTTCACTGTCATGTAAAATGTACTACTGTAAACTCGTGTCATATTATACATACTGGGGAGCTATAGCGATCCTGAATATGTGAGAAATGAAATTCTCCTTGAATGGAAAAACAAACAAAAAAAATGCATCAGAATAACTTTAGAAGAGCAAACCATGCCCAAGTGATTAGCTAAAGTTTTAAATAACTTGATATAATAATCTTGAAAGTATTAGAAACATTCTGAGTCAATAAAAAGAGAAACTGCTGAGAAGGGAAAATTATTGTTCCACTTAGCATAATGGAAAGAGAAACAAGCAGCAAATACTGGTAATATCTGGTAGAAAGTGACTTCAGTTAAGAAAACTTATTTATGTATTAATATTTGTGGGATGTCCCTGGAGGTCCAGTGGCTAAGATCCCATAGTCCCAAATAGGGGACCTGGGTTCGATCCCTGGTCAGAGAACTAAGATCACACATACTGCTTTTTACTGTTCTCTTAGTAAGAGCAGCAGCCTTGATCAGCTGCTCAAGGCATTTCCACTTCTCTGTTCTTTCTTCAGCTTTTCTACTGTGGGAATGAAGCCGACAGTCACTGGAAGCCTGGCTCTGGCTGAGAATTTTTTCCCTCAGATTGTCTACAGGCACACAGTTCAGAAGAGATCACCATCTTGATATTGTGAATAGGAAAGCACTCTTTGCTAATTTTTTGCTTTGATTAAAAATTGGCAAGTAGACATTATGTTATTTCTAAAGAAGAGAGTCCAATATTAGTTTGGTTCCCTTATGTGGTTAATTAAACAACAAAGCAAAAATACATATTGCATTTACCCCTTAATAACTAGCCACGTTCAGCAACTTTGTTTTGGCTAGTCATATCATTGACTATTTAAAAATAAAAGTACTCAAGTAAAAGGAGTATACTATGTCAGATCATAAATTTATAGCTTATTGTAAAAACTTGGTGCTAAAATTTGGTCATGCTAATGGTTAAAAACAGCATTTTCAAAAGTGAAAAATCATTTCACTTTTTTTTTTTTTAAAAAAAAAGCTCCACCTTAATTCTTTAAGTTAAAAAAAAAAAAGTGACCCAAGATTGTAGGATTCCTTGTTTCTTGAATTTTTTAAATAATTTAGGGAAAAGGGATATATTAGTAAAGATTTTGTCTTTAAATAGTTTCCTGTGGAAAACATCAACACTTAAATATTTAAAAAGCGATTAACCACTTGCAATAGACTCCAAATATCCCAGGTATGTGTGTTCCTAAAACATACATTTTCCAATTGAGACTTTTAAACTGTCAATGCCCGAGAGACGATGCCATTGATGTGTGCCTGGCACTAGTTCTGCCAGTTAATTTTTTCCCCAGAGAGTGGTTTTGGGCGACAGAGTGGCGTCCTGGCTTCCCAGGTTGTTGCATTGACAAACTGCAGTGGGGTAAAGTCAAGAAGCCTGACAAAATCTCATTAATCATTTTAAATTAAATCCAACCCTCCTGTCCGACCAGGCCAAGAAGAAAGTCATTTTTTTTTTTTTTAAACAAATGAAAATTTCCTCCGTAAAGATTTGGTATCTTTCTCTTGTCGGTCTTTAATTTGATGAGACAAAAATAAAACAAAACAATCCACTTTTCTAAGGTTGAAAACAAAACATTTATCTAGATATGATTTAATAGATCAACCAAGTGTCTTTTAAAAATAAAACAAGCTTTGAATAAAAATGCATGTAAACATTATGAAGGGAAACTCTACTAGCTAAATTAGGAACACTCTATCATTTTCTGAATACTTCAAAGAATTTATTTTGTTCTGTTTAAAATACATGACCCTTAAGAACATTTGAAAGAAGAAATTTTAAAAATTTCATTATCCATACTATTTTGGTATATTGTGTACCAATCTGTTCTTTCCAGTCAGAAAGACTGTATTACAGTCTTTCTTTTGCTTTGTATTACATAGTAATTGTAATGTGTGTGTATATATGTAATTCAATATCCTTTTAAATATTTACCATAATTTACAACTGCTAACACATTATTAACATCATGACATCATAGTCATGAGTATGTGTTCTGGTCTACTTGACCAATCCTTAGTTTCTGGTATCAAGTATAAACTCAAATATTTATTATTTGCTAGACAGGCCCAAGTTTGGGGCATTCCAATTGTTTCTTTTTCCTTTTTATTAAAACAATGATGTGACTGTACCTACTGCCCTTCCTCTGTTTTGGATTATTTCCTTAGGATGCTTTCCTAAAGTAGACATATTCGCTTACAATGCTTGGAAAGAAACCATAGTCAGTTAGTTACATTTTTAATAGTAATATTTAAGAAAATGTTCACTAGATATATAGATTGAATCTGCATTATTTTGAACTAACTCTAATACATCCTAATTTGTAAAATGGGTACACCTTGAAAGGTCTGGATGTATTTTTTTGAAATGCAAATAGTAAAGCCATCTTTCTGTATAGTTAGATAGAAACTAAACCAGGACTAGAATAATACTATTTTGGGTTTATTGAGAAACTGCTTCCGGGTCAAGGTCTGTGTTAGGTATTGAGGGAGATCTAAGAATACCATTCCCACCTGTAAGAACTGAGAAAGCTGCCCTGGAGGCAAAAGAGTCTGAGGGGACTTTGAAAGGCAAATAACATCTCAACAGGTAAATAGAGATTACAAATTTTCCAGAGAGAAAGTAGAACACACGAGATTAGAGAGTGTTAGTGTGGACAGAATACTGTTAGAAAAAAAACACTGTTGATAAATTTGGAGGCTCTGAAAGTTTGCAAGCATATTCTCCCTTTGCTTTTCTTAATATAACTTGTACTGTATATTAAAATGGTGATGGTGTATAGGAAGGCGGCACTAGCAGCACATAGTTGGAATGGTTTATTCTGGGCTTGAAACAGCAGAGCCCTTACTGAGAAGGAAAGTGTAGACAGGTCTGAGTTGCAGAGAACTGTAAGCATTCTTATGGGTTTCAGCAGAGTTCAGATTACACACTGAACAAGGAGGTATTTGGCCAGAGACAATATAAAAGGCATTAGCACTACCATTATTTCTAGCCTCAAAGAACTCAGCCCCAAGTGGAGAAGGTATACTCAAAAAAGGCCTGAGTATAAATGGAAAAACAAATCTACTTGGGGTGCAACACATGCCAAGCTCAGCATCCTTCTTGAATCCCTAGCTCTTGTTTTCCATTATCCCCTGGTCCTTCTACAGTTTTTACAAACCTTTATTTTCAGACTTCATGCTTCACCTCATATAGCATACTCCAAATTCTAATCACTCTCAGAGTTACGTATCTAGTCTTACTCTTTAGCTTCAACGTTCTATTGATACTTTCAAATTCAAGACATCCCCTAATTAGAATCATCTTTTCCACTTCATTCCACTGGTTGCTTTTCCTACTAGTTACCTTTGATAATAGAATAAGCATATCCTCATATTAGAAACTTTTCTTCCAAATCACTAAATCCTATCAATTTTCAGTTGTGTGTTTTTAAAACTTTTTCTTCCTCACTAAGTCCTTCACCATTTGCCTAGTTGAAGCCTTAGAATAGAATCTAATAGAATAGACAGACTAGCAGTAATCCTTGACCTTTAGTAAGACTACATTTTGATAAAGAAGGACGACATGTAGAAAATTAATTAACACCAGTGGTATATATTATATGATAGAGACAGCCTTTGATAGCTGTGACCAAGAAATTATATTTGAAGTGGATCTTAGATGATAGTAGGGGGACCTTAGATACAAAAAAGAGTTAAGGATATCAGAAAGAGTAGCTTGTAAAAAGACAGATATGGGTTTGGTTTACATAGGTGAGGCATTTATAAAGACATTTATTAGAACTGTTTTGTCGTGGAAATCAAACTTAGGTACTTGTGAAACATAATTAGATATTTGCTTTGGAATCTTAGAAATTGTGTGTGTGTCTGTGTGTGTGCTCAGTCATGCTCGACTCTTGTGATTCCATGGACTGTAACCGACCAGGCTCCTCTGTCCATGGGATTTTCCAGGCAAGAATACTGGAGTGGGTTGCCATTTCCTTCCCCAGGGATCAAACCCAAGCCTCCTGCATTGGCAGGTGTTACCTGCCAATCCTACCATTGTGCTACCTGGGAAGACCCTAGAAATTGTTTACTATCAGCCTAAAAGTCCCTTTGACTCTCTAAAGCTGTTTTGATTATCTTGTTTTTGAAAATTCTGTAGTCCATTGTTAAGTTGTAATAGTAGGGCAAGATCTGTAAGTCAGGATCCTACACTTCTAGCAAAGGGCTCCCCCTCCTCCATTTTACTCCCCCTAAACATAGCAGCTGTATCATGCCAAAGCTGATGCTTTTCATCCAGAGACATTTCCAGGGCGTTTGTGACTTACCATATAAATGCATTGTTCTTTATCACTCCAATGCTAAATGTTTTAATGATTAAATAATTGTTAATTAAGATGTTAATTAAGATCTACTTCATACATTTGCTCTCCATTAAGCAATAGTTTTACAGGAGGAAATGGCAACCCATTCAGGTATTTTTGCCTGGAGAATCCCATGGACAGAGGAGCATGGCAGGCTAGTCTATGGGGTCATAGAGAGTTGAACATGACCGAAGTGACTTACCACCAAGCAGTGGTCTTCCGCTCATTACCCAATCTCATAACATCTGTGAAGCACAGCCCCTGTCCAGATACCAAGAGTACTTGGCACAATATTAGCACATGGAAGGTCCTTGATATTTACTGAATGAATGAATAAAGACAGTTTACTATCATTCACAAGATTCCTTTCCCAGCTGATTCTGAGCTGAAATCATCACAATTAGAAGAATAGTAAGGTCTGACTAATTATTTTGGACATAAGTTCTAATAGCATTTTGTTCTTATGTGTAGAAACCTTAGATTTTACTGTGTTTTGGTATGGTTTCAAGGACTTCAGACTTAAATAAGGCAGAAATTTAAAAAATGAAGTCAGGTGATGAATTTATGTTTTAAAAATAAGTGCCCATTTTGCATAAAGACAAATATACTCTTCAAAGTTTGGAAAGAGAAGCTGGTATGGTTTCTATCCAGGTTAGATGCAACTTTTATGAAGACAGTCATAATTTTCTCATCAAATAAATCTCAGAACTCAGTTTGACAGAAAAAGGAAAGGCTTTAGTTAAAATCTTTACAATAAAATAATTATGATTATAAATTTTTAGTTAAATATGTACATATTACATGGTATTTTAAAAAAGGATGGAAATGAATAAAGTTTTCAGGCAAAATCTAATGCACAAATATACTATCTTTTTTAGAATATAACGTCAGTTTAACATTCTTAACAGCTGTGTCAGACAATGGCTCTGCTTTGTGCAAAACATGATAAGCAAAATTAAGAAAAATTCTGCAAAATTCTTTAGTTCCCCAAAGAAGTCACTAAAAAAGAAAAGAGTAAAAGAAAAAAAGTTGTACACTCAAGCTTGATTGTAGACAGAGGCTAGAATGACCAGCACTAATGTCACTCCCATATCTGCTAAATAGGTCCTTGGGTAGCTTTAGTTTGCAGTTAAAAGCTGAAGTTCCAGCAATTGTGCTTTTATGCAGCCACATGGCCAATAAGGTAGATGTTGTCATAAAGGTGCCCCACGAAATCTTCACTAATGTTTTGAGCAGCACGCCGGGTATTTCGAATAAATTCTCTTTTTGACATTTTATTCTTCACATGAGGGCTAGTGAGGTCAATGGAAAGTAGAATCAAAGAGTAGCACAGTACATAGACAGCATCTGGAAGGAAAAAGAAACACCTCCAATTATTGGCTGGTTATTAAACAGTGGTCCCAAAGGAAAAGTGTTCATAATTCCAAAAGATTAGATTAAAATTAAAGAGAACTGCCTGGGCCTTTTCCAATTTGGTGATGAAAGTCTTGTATCCTAGAAACCTCATCTTCTGGGCAAACAGGGATGTCAATTATCCAAACACCAATTCATTGAGCATTTTCTTCAAATAATTTAGGAATTTTTAGTGAAAAGTCATTCTAAATTTAAAAATTTCAGAATTGGTTTTATTTCCCTCTTGCTTTCAAATATGATATTCCCATTCAACTACCAGTAAAAGATATTTGTACTCTCAGTATATCCTATTAAAACAAAGTAAGATATTTATTTACACATGCTTTTACAGAAACCTAATTTAATTTGGAAGCATTTTACACAACAAGAAAAGGTATTAACTTGTTACTAGAAAATAAAGTGTAAACATCTCATAAAACTATTATTCTTATTTAAGATATGTATAAAAGGTCTAAAAAAATTCTATGGAATTTACATATTGATCTCAAAAGTAAATCTTTAGCTTGCTAAACATGAGCCCATGCAGCAAAAAATTTTCTTCTCTATATATTTTCAGGGCAATAGTTGAAGCTTATTGTTATCCTCATGATACTTGCTACAACTGCTTACTACTACTACTATGGTGTTTAGTTTTTCAGAATCTTGCAGTCTTAATAAAGACTGTCTTGCACAAACATGTTCAACAGATTTCGTATGCTAGGAAAAGGTTTGGTAATCTCTGTAATAAGATAAGGACAACATTCTTGATAGGAAGAAAGAAATAAAGCTGCATCACATGAAAAACTATATATGATTTTGAGTCATTGGTAATGATCCTGGCTTTAAAAATCACCTTTTCTTATTCATATTTTGTTGCCTTAATATTTGCCATTATAGATTTGTTTCTTTGCTGTAAGTCTTATATTTTTTAAATTAAATTATTTATGTATTAAAAAAATAAAGTGAAAAAAAAATTGGAAAAAAAAAAAA
>SJYA01001183.1:1239495-1267261 GCA_006410615.1 Neotragus moschatus
TTCCATTATCCCCTGGTCCTTCTACAGTTTTTACAAACCTTTATTTTCAGACTTCATGCTTCACCTCATATAGCATACTCCAAATTCTAATCACTCTCAGAGTTACGTATCTAGTCTTACTCTTTAGCTTCAACGTTCTATTGATACTTTCAAATTCAAGACATCCCCTAATTAGAATCATCTTTTCCACTTCATTCCACTGGTTGCTTTTCCTACTAGTTACCTTTGATAATAGAATAAGCATATCCTCATATTAGAAACTTTTCTTCCAAATCACTAAATCCTATCAATTTTCAGTTGTGTGTTTTTAAAACTTTTTCTTCCTCACTAAGTCCTTCACCATTTGCCTAGTTGAAGCCTTAGAATAGAATCTAATAGAATAGACAGACTAGCAGTAATCCTTGACCTTTAGTAAGACTACATTTTGATAAAGAAGGACATGTAGAAAATTAATTAACACCAGTGGTATATATTATATGATAGAGACAGCCTTTGATAGCTGTGACCAAGAAATTATATTTGAAGTGGATCTTAGATGATAGTAGGGGGACCTTAGATACAAAAAAGAGTTAAGGATATCAGAAAGAGTAGCTTGTAAAAAGACAGATATGGGTTTGGTTTACATAGGTGAGGCATTTATAAAGACATTTATTAGAACTGTTTTGTCGTGGAAATCAAACTTAGGTACTTGTGAAACATAATTAGATATTTGCTTTGGAATCTTAGAACTTGTGTGTGTGTCTGTGTGTGTGCTCAGTCATGCTCGACTCTTGTGATTCCATGGACTGTAACCGACCAGGCTCCTCTGTCCATGGGATTTTCCAGGCAAGAATACTGGAGTGGGTTGCCATTTCCTTCCCCAGGGATCAAACCCAAGCCTCCTGCATTGGCAGGTGTTACCTGCCAATCCTACCATTGTGCTACCTGGGAAGACCCTAGAAATTGTTTACTATCAGCCTAAAAGTCCCTTTGACTCTCTAAAGCTGTTTTGATTATCTTGTTTTTGAAAATTCTGTAGTCCATTGTTAAGTTGTAATAGTAGGGCAAGATCTGTAAGTCAGGATCCTACACTTCTAGCAAAGGGCTCCCCCTCCTCCATTTTACTCCCCCTAAACATAGCAGCTGTATCATGCCAAAGCTGATGCTTTTCATCCAGAGACATTTCCAGGGCGTTTGTGACTTACCATATAAATGCATTGTTCTTTATCACTCCAATGCTAAATGTTTTAATGATTAAATAATTGTTAATTAAGATGTTAATTAAGATCTACTTCATACATTTGCTCTCCATTAAGCAATAGTTTTACAGGAGGAAATGGCAACCCATTCAGGTATTTTTGCCTGGAGAATCCCATGGACAGAGGAGCATGGCAGGCTAGTCTATGGGGTCATAGAGAGTTGAACATGACCGAAGTGACTTACCACCAAGCAGTGGTCTTCCGCTCATTACCCAATCTCATAACATCTGTGAAGCACAGCCCCTGTCCAGATACCAAGAGTACTTGGCACAATATTAGCACATGGAAGGTCCTTGATATTTACTGAATGAATGAATAAAGACAGTTTACTATCATTCACAAGATTCCTTTCCCAGCTGATTCTGAGCTGAAATCATCACAATTAGAAGAATAGTAAGGTCTGACTAATTATTTTGGACATAAGTTCTAATAGCATTTTGTTCTTATGTGTAGAAACCTTAGATTTTACTGTGTTTTGGTATGGTTTCAAGGACTTCAGACTTAAATAAGGCAGAAATTTAAAAAATGAAGTCAGGTGATGAATTTATGTTTTAAAAATAAGTGCCCATTTTGCATAAAGACAAATATACTCTTCAAAGTTTGGAAAGAGAAGCTGGTATGGTTTCTATCCAGGTTAGATGCAACTTTTATGAAGACAGTCATAATTTTCTCATCAAATAAATCTCAGAACTCAGTTTGACAGAAAAAGGAAAGGCTTTAGTTAAAATCTTTACAATAAAATAATTATGATTATAAATTTTTAGTTAAATATGTACATATTACATGGTATTTTAAAAAAGGATGGAAATGAATAAAGTTTTCAGGCAAAATCTAATGCACAAATATACTATCTTTTTTAGAATATAACGTCAGTTTAACATTCTTAACAGCTGTGTCAGACAATGGCTCTGCTTTGTGCAAAACATGATAAGCAAAATTAAGAAAAATTCTGCAAAATTCTTTAGTTCCCCAAAGAAGTCACTAAAAAAGAAAAGAGTAAAAGAAAAAAAGTTGTACACTCAAGCTTGATTGTAGACAGAGGCTAGAATGACCAGCACTAATGTCACTCCCATATCTGCTAAATAGGTCCTTGGGTAGCTTTAGTTTGCAGTTAAAAGCTGAAGTTCCAGCAATTGTGCTTTTATGCAGCCACATGGCCAATAAGGTAGATGTTGTCATAAAGGTGCCCCACGAAATCTTCACTAATGTTTTGAGCAGCACGCCGGGTATTTCGAATAAATTCTCTTTTTGACATTTTATTCTTCACATGAGGGCTAGTGAGGTCAATGGAAAGTAGAATCAAAGAGTAGCACAGTACATAGACAGCATCTGGAAGGAAAAAGAAACACCTCCAATTATTGGCTGGTTATTAAACAGTGGTCCCAAAGGAAAAGTGTTCATAATTCCAAAAGATTAGATTAAAATTAAAGAGAACTGCCTGGGCCTTTTCCAATTTGGTGATGAAAGTCTTGTATCCTAGAAACCTCATCTTCTGGGCAAACAGGGATGTCAATTATCCAAACACCAATTCATTGAGCATTTTCTTCAAATAATTTAGGAATTTTTAGTGAAAAGTCATTCTAAATTTAAAAATTTCAGAATTGGTTTTATTTCCCTCTTGCTTTCAAATATGATATTCCCATTCAACTACCAGTAAAAGATATTTGTACTCTCAGTATATCCTATTAAAACAAAGTAAGATATTTATTTACACATGCTTTTACAGAAACCTAATTTAATTTGGAAGCATTTTACACAACAAGAAAAGGTATTAACTTGTTACTAGAAAATAAAGTGTAAACATCTCATAAAACTATTATTCTTATTTAAGATATGTATAAAAGGTCTAAAAAAATTCTATGGAATTTACATATTGATCTCAAAAGTAAATCTTTAGCTTGCTAAACATGAGCCCATGCAGCAAAAAATTTTCTTCTCTATATATTTTCAGGGCAATAGTTGAAGCTTATTGTTATCCTCATGATACTTGCTACAACTGCTTACTACTACTACTATGGTGTTTAGTTTTTCAGAATCTTGCAGTCTTAATAAAGACTGTCTTGCACAAACATGTTCAACAGATTTCGTATGCTAGGAAAAGGTTTGGTAATCTCTGTAATAAGATAAGGACAACATTCTTGATAGGAAGAAAGAAATAAAGCTGCATCACATGAAAAACTATATATGATTTTGAGTCATTGGTAATGATCCTGGCTTTAAAAATCACCTTTTCTTATTCATATTTTGTTGCCTTAATATTTGCCATTATAGATTTGTTTCTTTGCTGTAAGTCTTATATTTTTTAAATTAAATTATTTATGTATTAAAAAAATAAAGTGAAAAAAAAATTGGAAAAAAAAAAAAAGAAAAACTATATAGGTGACCCAGGCTACATCATGCACACATGTACATATACACAAAGAGTGAAAACCAGTTATATCAAAAATACACTTTAGTAGAAAAATTCTAGGTGTTACCTATATAATATGTCTATTATTAAAAGCTTTAAAAATAAATTCTCAAGATTTTGATTAGACTAGTAAAAAATTTCCAATGCTTAAGTAAGAATTTACATACCTAAGTGTAACTTTCCTCCTAAAACAGTATATTTACTACATGTAAATAATAGCTTTGACAAACTAGTCACTGCTAGAAGCAATGAAACAACTATTTGTAATTATGGGAAGCATTTTTCCCCAGAGTGAGGAAAATGTCTCATTTACTACTATTTTTACCTAGAGATGGGAATGGGAGAAGGAAGGAATTCTCTATATATATTCTTACCAGGACTAAGGCCAAGTTCTCTCATTAAATCAGGGTTACAAGCACAGAATCTATGTGAGAACTTTGTTATAAGTGTTTCAAGATACTCCCCACGCTCTTCAGGGGCATGGATGTGCCGAAAAAATTCTCTCAGTGCATTGGGTAAGAATTGATTTCTAAAGTTATGCAGTGTTACAAGGTCATCCAAGACATCTCTCCTAGTAGAAAAAGAAAAAGGTACAGCTTTAGTCAACTTTTCTCTATTAAAAAAAGATGGGAAAAATCATAGATTATTTACTTTTTGGATAAAAATACTTTTCTATTTATTACCAGTCTTATAAAGCATATATGTCTTAAAAGTTAAAAAAAAAAATCAAAGTATGATTATCAAGTTAAACAATTAAAAAAAATCTTTCATGAATAGAACAAAAAAAAGATGAAACTAGAAATTTTAATTCTGAAATGAAAAAATGAATTTTTCAGAATTAAAAATGTAACTTCTTTTCAAGAATCTTCTTGGCTAAATCCATATGATCAACAGAATTCTTTACCTTTTTAATTCTGAAAATGAGGAGAATCTACACTTTCCGTACCAATCTGCATTGCCAGAGGTAACAACTGCTGATGTGAAGCTTTTTAAAATGTCTATCTATACCCTATATTGTTCTAGAATCTGCTTTTGCTTATTTCATATAGTATAATATGAACAGCTTTCTGTGTTTTTATACATGGATCTAACTCATTCATTCTAATGGCGCCAAAGTATCCCATCCTAAGGACATAATTCTAATGAAACACATTTAGGTTGTTTACAATTTGTGTACATATTTGCATATATACTTATTATCAATAGCATTCCAATAATCATGCTTTGGGGTTCCCTGGTGGCTCAGATGATAATCTGCCTGCAATGCAGGAGACCTGGGTTCAATCCCTAGATTGGGAAGATTCTTGCCTGGAGAATCCACATGGACAGAGGAGCCTGGTGGGCTACAGTTCATGGGGTCACAAAGAGTCAGACATGACTGACTAAGCACAGCACAATCATGCTTTGTTACAGTATGCTTCAATCCTCACTAAACTCAACAATGATTATATGATCATAATCTTAATTTCTACCTGTTGCTTATGGCAGGGACAAGCAAACTACAGCTAGTGGGCCAAATACTACAGAGGCCCATGGGCTGTTGTTTAAATAAAGCTTTATTAGAACACAGCTTTTCTCATTTGTTTACTTATTGTCCATGTCTGCTTTGATGACACAATGGCATAGTTATAAGTAGTTGCAACAGAGATCATATGTCCTTCAAAGTCTAAAATATTTACAGAAAAATAAGGTTTTTCCACAAAAAAACCCCTGCCAATTCATAGGTACCTAGCATTTCAGGACAAAAAGAGTTGATGATACCATCTTTATGTAAGAACTTATTTTCAGTGACCAATATGTGGAACTGTGCACCCCTCAAGGCTAGGGATTATGTTTTAATCAACTGCATACTGCAAATTCTAGCAAAGTTCCTGGCATATAATAAACACAAATTGTTGGAAAATCCTGAGGAATTAAACAAAAATGAGAATCATAATGAAAAGGTAAACCTATTTTTGAAACATTCTTTAGATTACTATGAGATCTATAATTTTAAAAATCATAGTTTATGGTGATGCCATATCAAAATATTTCCACAATATTTTTACATCCTTGATACCCAGAATTCAAGAGTACAAATGAATAACTATCAAGTCAGGACAGCACATCAGACACTGTCTCTGGAGAGCACACTATTAAATCACACTTTTCGAATTTTCAAACTTTTATATGACACTTTTCGTGTACTGTATCACAAATATACACCTCTTATACCTCTAGGATTTGTGTTTATGAGTACAATTTGTCAATTTGATTTCTGCATGGGAAATTTCAAAATTCAGAACTTTTAGCTACCAACCACTTAGATTTTAGGGCTAGTTATTAAGGAAAAAAGGCTTCAACTTTCTCAAAAATATTTGGTTTTGTGATCTTTGCTATCGCAAAGATGTTGGACTTCCTGGGCTTTTTTTCAATGTTTACAACAGTAAACAGTAAACTCACATGCAAGTTCAAGTTCACAAGAGTAATGATTTGCAAGGTACAGGAATCTTTTCCCTGTCTTCACTCAATTTTACAACTAGATGGCTGTGATTTTTAAAGTAAAACTTAACTAATTAAAAGCATTCCTCAACTCTTTTCTCATGAAAAATTAATTTTTTTTTTACCTTTCATCAAGATAAATTCTCAGTTTTTTCCAATTTAGTGTCCTTGTACAGAAGATAAACTTTGCTATTTCCTTTGGTGAATCATCAAGGATGCCCTTGGACATAAAGTAGTTCACTCCCTAAGACAGAAAGACAAGCCTACATAAATAAAATCAGTCTTCATTTATAAATTTAACAATTAGGCAATAGCAAAACAATAGCTATAGAGTCTTTCCAGCATCAACAGACTGTTCATAGCTTTCGCATGCAAAATACAAGCTAGAACTTGAACTGACAATATTATTTATGGTTGATAGTTTACATGCAATGAAAAGTAGGAAATTCAAAGTTAAGACTTCTAAAGAAAGTCTGATTCAATTTTCTGACTCATGTCAATTAGAAAAAAGTATCCAGAAATATCACCTAAACTGGGTTATGGGTAGGGGTAACGAATAACTATTATACAGATCTTAAAAATAAGCCTTATGATGAAAACTTCAATTGTCTAATGGAAAATATTAAAGTTCAGATACACATTCTAACACACTTTTCAAGGAAACAGATTCTTGAGAAAAAAGGATTCTCCAAATCACAGACTAGCATTTTTTGGGGGTGGGGTGGGGAAGAATAATAATTAAGTTATTTAACTTAAAGTAAAATGCGCAGAATTCTAGACTGGTTTATGGGTTGTATATAGTTTGGCTTTAAGTATTGTTATGTTCTATAAGAATATGGCTCCAATACATACTGAGGCAAAACATAGTAAGACAAAACAATTTCAATGTTTTTCATAGGGTGTATCTTTGAATTTCCTTTTCTCTGCATGCCAAATCTTCCAGAGAAGCATTATCCATAAGGTTGTGCCCTACTTTAGATTTAAACCAACAACAACAAAACAGCAACAACAAAAAAATCAAACACTGAAACCAATGTTTTCTCATGTATATGAAGGTCACATTCAAATAAATGTCTCATGTGGATTTGAATGTGCAGTTATTGAAATAAAAGGCAGGTGTGTTTATTTCAACTCACAGTTATCCAGATACATGCATTCCTATGAATGTTCATGTCTGGATAATAGCACACTGTGTGCAGTTAATTGGTAGAGAAAATGACATATTATGTACACATAACATACTGTTTTCACATATAAATTCCTTCAGCATTTCTTCCCTTTACAAACAATGACACAGTACTCAGAAACACTGCATACATTAGGAATCCAAAGAGTTGGAAGAATTTTTATAAAAACTCCCATAAAAATTTTATATTACATTTTTAGAGCAATTTGGTACCATGAGGTTATGCTTTTGAATGGTTATAATTATCTATAGAATGTAATTCAAAAAGATCAGATTTTTATACAAAATTAATTTTATGAGCCATCAAGATAATAGGATATTAGCAATGTTATCAAATTTTCATGAGAATTTTAAGCATGTAAAAGCAATCCTAAAAGCATTGATTTTAAAAAGCACTGACTTTAAAAAGAACAAAGTGTGAGAACATGTGACTCTGTCAACTCAGTGGGAAGCCATCTTTCAGACTGTACTGTACCCGGACAGGAGGCTAGAGCATGTAATATGGTCAAGATGGAAAGGAAAGCCAAGGAACTTGTTTGCAGTAAGAGCAATAACCTGAGGGGGTAGGAATCAGGGAAACAGGAATGAGTTTTCCATCCTTCCCTCCATTAGTTTGAACAATAGAGAGTTGACTGTATATTTAATTGATCTACTTAGTAAGATTAAGTCAGGTTTGATTTCTTTTCCAAAATTCATCCATTTAAAAAGTGTAACAAAATATTAGAAGTTATTTCCAGTGCTTAATTTTAATCCAAGTGATTCAAAGACAAAGGAATGCCAGTTAAGTAGTAATGAACAGGTTCTTTATTCAAGCTTACTTGTAAATCAGTATTTAAGAGATACAAAACTAATTCTAATTTACTTTCTAAAAATTTACAAAATATAAAAAAACTAACATGATCTATTAAATAGTATATAATTCTCTAATTATATGATATATGCCATTTTTAATATTGCTTGATGCTCCTCACTTATAAACAAACACTGGCATTTGCCCTATGCAAGCATCATAAAATTGTTGGTCATTTCCTTTTTCTATGGACTACATGTTTGAAAATTTAACATATAATCTCACTTGAGTTCTCCGAAATCAATTAAATGCAGAGAAGGAAGCAAATGGTTTTAAACACAACCCTGAAAACCAGCAACACAAACTTGAAATCAGCTAGCGCTGTTGGTTTTGAGGAAAAATGGCCTCAATTTCAAGCCTGGGATTCCTCTGGAAAGGAAGATTACTTCAGAAGGGCTACTGGAGTGAAGGGTTAAGAGATGACACAACATATAAAGGCATAGGACCTGATTACAATTGTCTTCAATAAGCAAGCTGGCAACCATTCAAAACTATCTTGTTTTGTAAGCAGTGAATACAAAAGAAACTACAGCATGAACTCTGTTGAATAACTATATATTTGTTTAATATGTGTATAAGTATTGTCGATTTTTAAATAAAGTTTCAGAAGAATGTTACAGAGGAATCCCTAGACCATACTGGAGGTGTTGTTTAATCACCAAGTTGTGACCCCATGAACTGCAGCACATCAGGCTTCCTTGTCCTTCACTATCTCTCAGAGTTTGCTCAGACTCATGTCTGTTGAGTTGGTGATTGCTATCCAATCACCTCATTCTCTGTCGCCCCCTTTTCCTCTTGCCCTCAATCTTTTCCAGCATCAGAATCTTTTCCAGTGAGTCAGCTCTTCGCATCAGGTGGCCAAAGAATTGGAGCTTCAGCTTCAGAATGATGCCGAAATCAGTCAAAAGGGTTGATTTCCTTTAGGGATTGACTGGTTTGATCTCCTTGCTGTCCAAAGGATTCTATCACCGAGTTTTCTCCAGCACCACAGTTCAAAAGCATCAATTCTTTGCTACTCAGCTGTCTTTACAGTCCACCTCTCACAACCGTACATGACTACGGCAAAAACCATAGCTTTGACTAGATGGACCTTTGTCAGCAAAGTGATATCTCTGCTTTTTAATACACTGTCTAGGCTTGTCATAGCTATTCTTCCAAGGAGCAAGAGTCTTTTAATTTTGTGGCTGCAGTCACCATCCACAGTGATTTTGGAGCCCAAGGAAATGAAATATGACATTGTTTCCACGTTTTCCCCATCTATTTGCCACGAAGCTATGGGACCAGATGCCATGATCTTCATTTTTTGAGTGCTGAGTTCTAAGCCAGCTTTTTCGTTCTTCTCTTTCACCTTTATCAAGAGGCTCTTCAGTTCCTCTTAGCTTTCTGCCATAAGAGTGGTGTCATCTGTGTATCTGAGGTTATTGATATTTCTCCTGGTACTCTTGATTCCAGCTTGTGCTTCATCCAGCCCGGCATTTGACATGATATACCCTGAACATGAGTTAAATAAGCAGGGTGACAATATACAGCCTTGACGTACTGCTTTCCCAATTTTGAACCAGTCTGTTGTTCCATGTCAGCAACCAATATGTTGCTTTCTGAATACAGGTTTCTCAGATAGTAGGTAATGTGGAGAATTCCATGGACAGAGGAATATGCTAGACCCTATAGCATTAATGATAGTTATTAATCAGGACTAGAACTCTCAGCAGTATAGATATGTGCTTCTGTGAGTCTGTGTCTTATAGGTAGTAAGGAAATCATGATCCAATACTATTCTAAATTAACACAGTTTCCAGAAAAAGGAAGGGTGTAGCTCACTATCATCTACATGATATAGTAAAATAAGTGTCCAATTCTGGATGTTGCATTTTTATGGGACATATTGACAAACTAGAACCATCTGAATAAAGGAAACCAGGGTCTGAGTGGGTTGTTGGAAGGTTAGACTTTATGTTAAATAAGGAAGAACCAAGGGAGATAGAGATATTAGGTCTAAAGATGAAGCTATTTAGGAAAGAAGACAAGATTAAGACATTGAGACATCTGAAGAGGTTAAGAAGACTTGTGATATCTGTGTCACAAAGAAAATAAACACTGTGTGTGGTCTGAGTGAAGACTAAACTGATGAAACTTAGAACTTCTTGCCCCCCAAAATGCATACTGCTAGGTTTTCAGTGATACAAAGTAACAAGGATCAGAGTTTCACTCTAAGAATACATAAAAATAGTGACTTTCAAGGGGTCCCTTTTCACATAGTAATGGGAAAAGTAGAAAACTAAGCCATGAGCAAGGTGAGAAAATTGAATACAAATCTACTGACTTAATGTATTGGTATGTGTGTGTGTGTCAGTCGCTCAGTCATATCCAGTCCTTTGTGACTCCATGGATTGTAGCCCATCAGGCTCCTCTGTCCATGGTATTCTCCAGATAAGAATACTGGAATGGGTTGCCATAGGAGAAAAAAATGGCAAAATTAATGGGAAAAAAGTAAGAGGACATAATTGGAGCTTCAAGTAGAGGAGAACAGGGGAAAGGATCGAAAATACAGATGGGTTCTAAGACACTTTCTCAGCCTGGAGGACAAGATGGCTGTACTGGTTCAGAGACAGGTGTTTGGAGAAAGCATTAAAAGACAAAAACAGAGTGCACGTTGGTTTTCTTTTTAGGGAAGATAAGCCATCCAGAAAGAGTTGGACAAGAGCAAACTCTTGGCTCCTTGAGCAAAATGGTAAAGATTTCTATCAACAGTGGTAGAGGGTATAACAGGAAATCCATTAGGAATAAACAAAAGGAATGGTAAGCAGCAATGAAAACCCAAGAGAAGTTAAAGTGAATTCATCTCATCTCATGTTAAAGCTTTAAATAGAATACATGCTTTCAGTGATTCAAAGATAAAAAATATATGTATCTATCAAGAAACTCTGTAAAGCATCGTCCATGGAGTACGTCACTAAAATTTAT
The DNA here is from genome assembly GCA_006410615.1 of Neotragus moschatus. Lineage (NCBI taxonomy): Eukaryota > Metazoa > Chordata > Mammalia > Artiodactyla > Bovidae > Neotragus > Neotragus moschatus. Next base: position 1,250,625 of record SJYA01001183.1, read on the forward strand.
TATGCAAATGACAGCACCAAGACTTAAACAATATAATTAAGAGTGGTAAGTTGTTTAGACATAAGATTTATTTAGGTAGCAAAAACAAGTTAAGAAAACATATGCAAATAGCTAAAACCAATATTAAGAAGGAATTCAGATTGAACAATGATGTGCTGAATGAAGCTCAGTCCCCTACACACAATACATCTCCCCATTTTCCTATTACTATAAGAATGGATCTTTCACATAGTAATTTTTGTTTTAAGATATACATCTTTTGGTTTTCTTCTATTGTATTAAACTCATGTTTTTCTCTGTTTTTAAAAATCAAATCATTATTACCCATAGTGTACTTCAAAGGCAAAAATCTACTATATATATGTTCAGAACCAAAAAATATATATTTGGGGACAAAGTGAATTCTAGGAAACTAGGCATGTAAAGTACTGACTTTTGCTTTGAACCTAAAACTGCTTTAAATGACAAAGTCTTAATATTTTATTTTTTTAAGTGCTGAATACTAGTACTGAAAGTACTGGCAATTGGCCCAGACACTTGGCAGAAACACTGTGTAACAGTTGGTATCAATAGAAAAAAATTACTAATAAAACAAAACTGACATACTAGGGAGTATCTTTAACATGTTTTCCTAAAGAACAAGTTAGGAAAGAAATTCAGTGAAAAAATTTGCTTTAACTAGTTTTGTTCAAACTTGCTGTTGCATAAAATGTAAAAAACAAGTATTACAGCTACTACTTTTCAGGTAATAAATCTGTCCTTTGAGCATTACACAACAAAAAGCAAACTGGACACTGAATTTAATTACCTTTTTAAAAGGACATTTGAAAACTTTTAGAATAACAATCCTTAAATTTTAACAATAAATATTTATAAAATGAAATACTTCAATCTAGATTTCTAATTTTTGTTTCAATATGGAACTGATCTATTAGTAGTCAAGTGTATATTCTAACCACAGGTAAATGAGCAATTGAAATGTAACATTTTCATACTAAAAAAAAACACATAAAAATAAGATATTATATTATAAAAGCTTTAATTTTAAAATTTTAATTATTTCTAAAAAAAATTAGCACATCAGGGGAAGTCCTTCCCCCAGTTAGAGTATTCCCATTGTCTTATTTGAAAATAGCAGCAGCAGTGGCTAAGATGATAGCTCTGATACTATTTCTTTTTCTAGTGCTATCATAATTGCTAATAAAAATGTAAAATCTATTAATATTAGCAAGTGCAGAATTTCTCATTCTTCCTATTTATTTAGAGAACATGGGCACTATAGTTAATGGAAAAAACACATCTAGAAATTCTTCTAGGGATATATACTCTGCACATTAAAATATCAACACTTTGTTTTTTAGCTGAAGTAAAATAAAGATTATATTACGTAAAGGGCAAGTTTTAAAACTAGGTATCCATGTTTTTATGCTGTCATTTCATTTCATTCTACCCACTAAGTTTAGCTATGCTACTCTCTGGTGTATAACACTGTCCTTCAGCATGCAACTTCAGAAATGTCACACAATACTTTTACTCATGGCAATTTTATTCATGGTAATTTAATTATGGTTAATCTAATCAATAGATTGAAAAGACTATGACCAAATTTTTAAAGTTCTCTAACTGGAAATGGTCAGAACCCCATATGCTGTCTGGAAGATGATGAAAAGTCACGAGTATGGAATATGGACTGAAGTCAGCTTACTCATGGACCCGTTTAAGTTGGCAAGGATTTCAGTCTCCAAAAAACAATTTATGGAGAGCTTTTGGTACATGAAAGTACACAATGCTGAGGAACTGCTAAGAACAGTCACACCTACACCCTAAATTATCTGTAGCTATTAGAAAATGTCAACAGGAAAATTGAAAAAAGCAGGGATAGTTCAAAGAAAATAAAAAGAAAATGGAAAATCATCTCCAATGGAGTCCAGGAAAAATGGAGGTGAGGTGGAGGACAGATCTTTCTGTTTCTTTTTCATAGGAGAGAAAGCAATGCCATCATACAAAAATAACATGAACTTTGTTGTCTAAGGTTTCAAATAACACTACAAAGTTCCTATTCATTGGTTCTAACATCTTCAAACAGAAAGCAAGCTGTATCTGTAAGTTCTAAGAGTCACCAGGAGTCACACCCATCACCGGGACAGACCACTGCATGAAGATGACGTTACTTCTGAAGTGATAAATTACTCAGTTCACTTGAGTTCAGTCCCTCAATCATGTCCGACTCTGTGACCCCATGGACTGCATGCCAGGCCTCCCTGTCCATCAGCAACTCCCGAAGTTTACTCAAACTGATGTCTGTTGAGTTGGTGATGCCATCCAACCATCTCATCCTCTGTCGTCCCCGTCTTCTCCTGCCTTTATCCTTGCCAGCATCAAGGTCTTTTCAAATGAGTCAGTTCTTCACATTAGGTGGCCAAAGTATTGGAGTTTCAGCTTCAACATCAGTCCTTCCGATGAATATTCAGGATTGATTTCCTTTAGGGTGAACTGGCCGGATCTCCTTGCTGTCCAAGGGACTCTCAAGAGTCTTCTCCAACAGCACAGTTCAAAAGCATCAATTCTTCAGTGCTCAGCTTTCTTTATAGTCCAACTCTCACATCCATACATGACTACTGGAAAAACCATAGCCTTGACTAGATGGGCTTTTGTTGGCAAAGGAATATCTCTGCTTTTTAATATGCTATCTAGTTTGGTCATAACTTTTCTTCCAAGGACTAGGTTTCTTTTAATTTCATGGCTGCAGTCACCATCTGCAGTGATTTTGGAGCCCCCCAAAATAAAGTCTGTCACTGTTTTNGATGAATATTCAGGATTGATTTCCTTTAGGGTGAACTGGCCGGATCTCCTTGCTGTCAAAGGGACTCTCAAGAGTCTTCTCCAACAGCACAGTTCAAAAGCATCAATTCTTCAGTGCTCAGCTTTCTTTATAGTCCAACTCTCACATCCATACATGACTACTGGAAAAACCATAGCCTTGACTAGATGGGCTTTTGTTGGCAAAGGAATATCTCTGCTTTTTAATATGCTATCTAGTTTGGTCATAACTTTTCTTCCAAGGACTAGGTTTCTTTTAATTTCATGGCTGCAGTCACCATCTGCAGTGATTTTGGAGCCCCCCAAAATAAAGTCTGTCACTGTTTTCCACTGTTTCCCCATCTATTTCCCATGAAGTGATGGGACCAGATGTCATGATCTTAGTTTTCTGAATGTTGAGCTTTAAGCTAACTTTTTCACTCTCTTTCATCAAGAGGCTCTTTAGTTCTTCTTCGCTTTCTGCCGTAAGAGGAGATAAATTACTACTAAAAGTTAAATATAGCAATCATTATTGTAATTATATTGACAAAATTGCTGGTAGGCTATGTAAGCTTCTAGTAAAAGTACTATCTCTAATCTGTCTATAAATTAGAAAAAGATAGCATTAATCAAAATATGGAGATAAATCTCTATTAGGTTAAGGTATGGTTACTAACACTTCAAACTAATGACAAAATGATACACTTAAGCACTAATGTTATGTCTAGAATTCTTGCTTTATAAAAATCACACAAACATTTCACTTGCCACATGTGCACTTATAGAAATACACACACACCTACATATATAGCTATTTAAAGGACAGACTTTGATAAATAAAACTTACAATTTTATATTATCTGGAATATACATTTATAAATACATTTTAACAGCTCTGAAGCAATTTTCAAATAAACAAGACTTTTTAAATGTTTTTCTGACTGAGAACAAACGAATACTTTTAAAAGGACATTAAAAAAAAAAAAAAGATTTTTCAAAAACCCAAATCTTATTACTAGAGAAGCTGGGGTTTAAATGGTAGTTTTGTTGTCATCACATGTGCATACTTTTTCATGTAACTGAAGTCTCTGTTCATCCTACCACTATTTCAGCCCAAACATGTTTAAATTTGAGCATAATGTTGTATATACCTCGATTTATTGCTTAAAATGTCTTTTAAAAGATTAAGCATTACCACTGAACCAAAAAGTTACTGGTTAATAACACTATTATTAAAATATGCAAAAACTGCTCATCACATGTCAGAAAACAAAATTAAAGGCAAAGTTTATCACTATCTAAAGCTAGAAGATGCTGGTGTTTCTGATACATACTTGATGAAGGACCATTCCTCGGGTGTCAAATATTTATCTAGTACAATCCAAAAGTTCCAGGAGACAAAGAACCCCTAAGCCTAGAGCAGTACCTGCTGCTGATACTATGGTGTGTGCAGTTGTGCTTTTAGTATAAAATAAAGCTACAGTTTGGTGAGCACTAAGCATTTAACACATACTATTTCATTAAATCTTCATGACACCACCATGAAATAAATACTTCTATTATTCCCATTTTGGAGTTGGGGAAATTGAAGCACAGAAGGTGTAAATAATTTGCCTGAGGCCAAAGTTATATGCCTAGGAAGTGGAGAGATACTTAATAAATATCTGTTGAATGAATGCTCAACTCTTTCTGTATAAAGCTTCCAGAAGACTTTCAAGAGAAGTCGTAAACTTGTAAGGATTATATAATTCAAACAGGGGGGAGAAAAGACAATCATAACATAAAAAAGAAAAAAAAATGTATCTAAAACCTATGAGTTAGATAGGTGCAACCATAATCACCTCAAATTATAAACTCATAAAGGTTGAAATCACTATTCCAAAAATAAAAAGCGACATGTCATTCTAATGATATATTTAAGTGATAATAAGTGGTTCAGAAAGATCTTAAGACTTTTATTATATAGGAGGTATCTCTAAAAATCTTATGAAAGGGAAAAACGTTACATAATCTTATGGATAAATGTACACTACAACTAGCTGGTTGAAAATGCATAGTGTTTCTTTAATACTTCCATATTTCAAAACTGCAATTAAATTGATAGATGGTGTGCAACTGATGACATCCAATAATTGAGGAAATACTGTCTTTTCAATTTCTGATAAAGCTGTCATATTTGAGTGACATCTACTGTGTCACTGGTAGCAACAATTTCAAATTCAGGAAAGACATTCAGAGGAGACAACTACTTGCGATGGTAAAGCTGAGAACTTAAATCTAGAAAGCAATGTCAAGTTTCACCAAAATTGTGGTTACATCAGATAAAGAATAACACTGGAGAGGTGTCAAGGTGGTCAGATAGGGTATAATAAGGAAATAAAAGACAAACAGAATTTTCTTGGAAATGTATTTAAATACAGTACTGCAAGGTTTCTAGGAACATTTACCTAAATTGGTAACTAAATTCATGCAAAGAAAAAAATTTCCCTAATTTTTAGCATTTCCTATTTTAAAATATGAAGTATGAATGCTGTGGTGTCAAAAATATTATAATTAAAATATACTAATTTTATTCTTTCCTTTAGTTCTTAGTCCTCAGTACACTGTGCATTAATTTCAGTATTCTTTTACTCCAGTAGCAAATTAGTATTTCCTATAATATACAGAGGGCTTCCCTCATAGCTCAGTTGGTAAAGAATTGCCTGTGATACAGGAGACCCCAGTTTGATTCCTGGGTCAGGAAGATCCCCTGGAGAAGGGAAAGGCTACCCACTCCAGTATTCTGGCCTGGAGAATTCCATGGATTGTATGGTCCATGGGGTCACAAAGAGTTGGACACAACTGAGTGACATAACATACAGAGGAAAACAAAAGCAAAGCCCATCAGGTGCTTTGGGTGATGAATAAACTAAGGAATACTCTAGTCCTGAAACTTTTTCAATTAGATACAGACTAGAAAGGGGCCTGGGAAACTAATTTTCTCTGAAGCTTCTGAAAGGTTTATGCCAAGTCTATAAATGTCCTTCTGTGGACTGATTCTAAACCATGTGAGGGAATGACTTGGAGACAGGGGAGGGTACGAGAGGATAGTCAAAGATACAGTATGGTCAGGACAAAGTGTAAAATAAAGTTGATCTAGTAGACACCAGACAAAACCAACACATGATAGATCAGACTGAAACAGACAGAAACATACATACATACGCACATACCGACATATACATCATGTTGCCCTTAAGAGAGTTTTAATGTTTAGTATGACTAAATGTTTAGCTATGTATGACTGATTTTAGTTTAGTATCACTTGACTAGGTGTGCCAGGTAGAAGGTTATTAAGTTATCTAGACAGAGGTTAATTAATATTCAGTGTCTGAGAGGCAGAGTTTTTTGTACTTTGACTTTAACGATGATCAAGGTAAAAGGATTTTGCTAATGAATGAGAGCATTTTAGGTCTTTGAGTATATATATATATATATATTTATAGAGAAGGTATATTTGGTAAGGGATTCCTCTCATTGTCAACAAGCTCTTTTTCCTCTAAATAAATTCTCACCAGCAAACTAGATATAAAATTAATTTGCTAATGAGAACCAGCAATGTCTATTTTTCTGAAAAACTTGGCTCAGAATTACATGTCAAACTCCTATGAGTTTGGGTGATGATGATTATGTAGCATTAGTATGTTTTAACTACAAAGAGCAGGAACCTCAATTCAGAAAATGTCCAGAGATTTATTGCCTTGTATAAGAAGTCCCAAATTACTAAGGCTCTAGGATTTTTAGGCTCACACACGGAACACAGACCCAATTCCTTCCATCCAGTGTGTCTTTCTGAGTGTGTTAACAACCTACATGGCTGCAAGGTGGTCAGAGGTGTTTCTATCATTCCATCCCTACACACCCATGTCCAGAAGTACACGTGTGCACAGAAGCACACAGTGTTCTTTCTTCCAATCTCATTGGTTGGCACTGGATTACATGGATGTTATGGAAGCCAAAGGGAATGAAAGCAACATAATTAGTTTGGGATAATCTATACTCAACTCCTGAGGAATGGAGTTGGGCTCTCGGCTGTTGAGGGTCTTTATCTAGTGAGGTATCTAAGTGATGGGATTTAAATACTACCCATATAGGATGACAGAGATTTTTAAAAAAATAACTTTCACAATAGAATATAGTGGAACTGGAAGGAACTCTAGACATCTCCTGAGTTCTGCTTATATTCTTTTGTTTTTCCACACTGTGTAGCAGTAACTATTGCCTTCTGGTAATTAAGTGTAGTCACTTCAACCACAGAATAATTATCTACGCTTGTACCTTTTCTTCCTCCCTTTAGGTCTATTTGTTCAGTGGCAGGAGGACCTAAAACAGCAAGAGGGTGGTCTCTGCAAGCAATCTGAATTGCTGTGTCTCTGGTGTCAATACTTTTGCCTTGACTATTAATGTCTCTAAACCAGCAGAGCCCCACGAACAAGGGAAGCAGAATCACACATTTTTCGAGTGGCTCACTAGTGAAAACACTGCTGCAGACTCTTGGAGGCCTGCTCAAAGGCCGTTTCGCTCTTTCACTGCTTCTAGCATCTCAGCCTGGAGAAGGCAATGGCTCCCCACTCCAGTACTCTTGCCTGGAAAACCCCATGGACGGAGGAGCCTGGTAGGCTGCAGTCCATGGGGTCGCTAAGAGTCGGACACGACTGAGCGACTTCACTTTCACTTCTCACTTTCATGCACTGGAGAAGGAAATGGCAACCCACTCCAGTGTTCTTGCCTGGAGAATCCCAGGGATGGGGGAGCCTGGTGGGCTGCTGTCTATGGGGTCGCACAGAGTTGGACACGACTGAAGTGACTCAGCAGCAGCAGCAGCAGCAGCATCTCAGCTNCCCCACTCCAGTACTCTTGCCTGGAAAACCCCATGGACGGAGGAGCCTGGTAGGCTGCAGTCCATGGGGTCGCTAAGAGTCGGACACGACTGAGCGACTTCACTTTCACTTCTCACTTTCATGCACTGGAGAAGGAAATGGCAACCCACTCCAGTGTTCTTGCCTGGAGAATCCCAGGGATGGGGGAGCCTGGTGGGCTGCTGTCTATGGGGTCGCACAGAGTTGGACACGACTGAAGTGACTCAGCAGCAGCAGCAGCAGCAGCATCTCAGCTACAGTTGCTAAATCATGTTAAGTCTAAGCCAATCACATAACCCTTTCTCTTCTGTTCTCCACTGGTCTAGAGGTGTTCATGTGATTCAGTTCGGGTCATAAGACATGAGCAGAAGCATACTGAAGGCTCCAGAAAAGAATTTTTTCTCCTTAATCAGCATAAGGAATTTGAGGAGTTTGCCGCTGATCTTTGTGCTATACTTTCATATGAGAATATAATGCCTTGAGTAGTGGTAGCCAGTCAACACATTGAGCTCCCACTGTTATCACTGAAACAACTTTGGGATACCCATTCTGGGTGTCTTCTGAAGCAAATAAATTTATACGGCTTAAACCATTATTAGGTTCTTTGTTCTTTCAAGCCAAAAACACCTACATGAACCATACAGGTAAAGTGGATACTACAGGTACATTATAAAATGTGGTACTGAGTAGAGCGGCACAGTGAAGGGGAGTGAGGACCCAATCATTCTTAGACATATTTTAGTTTCTGACATCAGCTAAGAGCTTAGGCATTATCTCTCTGTGCTATGAGGCACTGTTTAAAGTACACCCATCTGACTGTCAAACTGGCTCAGGTTCTCCTGTATGGCTTAAGTTTATTCCTGAGAGACTGATCTAACTTCAGTGAAAAGAGAGCTGGGTTAAAACCCCAAAAAGCGGTACATTTGCCAAACTAAAAAGCATCTTTTGTGGCCTGTCAATCTTCCCTGGGAATACCCCTGCTGCAGGAGATTTAATAGAGTTAGTGGAGAGAATGAGACACCAAGGATATGTTGATGAATGATCTGTTCCAAGTTATTGACACAAATACTTAATCAGTGTCTACTGGTAGTTATTTGAATACAATATTGCTATCAGGTTTGATGTCCTACTCTTATTTTCCACACTTAACATGTTTGACTACAATCAAAGTATACAACACGAATAAAACTCTTGATTGTCCAGACTCAACTCTGTTTTATTATTATTGTTGTAATTAATACTATCAGACCAAAGGAAAGAGAACAAAAAATTATAGATCTATAGACTTTAAATAGGAAAGGAGATTATAGGTAAAATAAACATCATATAGCTGTCAGTGAATAATAGGGTATTTCCATCATTCAATCCAGGTTTATTTAATTCATTTAGAAACACATTCACACAGAGTAAGACTACAGATAATCTACCCTAGTATACCTCAGAATGTGTTCCCCAGAATGTTACTTTATAGCCCTCCACTCCACCTCACCAAAAAGAGACTATGACAAAAAAACTCACAACACTTTCCTCTTAGATATTCACAATGGGCATCAATACATTATAAAGGCTTTGAAAAGTTATTCTTTAAATAAGCCAACTAATTGTAACTTATCATGATCAAATTTATTAGACTTGGGAAATCTTTTGACTATGTCCATTATCTTGTGGAATAATTATTCCAAAAAATACGTTTGGGAAATGTGTACTTCCTAATGATATCAGAGTTTTCTACCTCCAGGAAAATAGTTACTGCTCATCACTGCTTCTATGGTATGAAGTCATGGCAATGAACATTTTGGTGCTGTATACTGGAACAAAAAAGTAAGATTTTATATATGAGACAATGTAAAAATTGAGTACAAACACCCAGGTCCTTTTCTATGATAGAGAACTCCTCCAAATTTCCTGTTTGTATTTTAGCTGGTCCAACAACAAAAAGAAGATCCCTTGAAAATAATTTGCTTACACATTTACATCTAAAATATATGCTTAGGTAAAATTTAAAATGTTTCTCATAATAGATTTTATCCCAGATCTGTCTAATAAAATACATATAACTGTATACATGTGGCTCTTTCTATATGAACACAGGAAAAATGTGCTTATATAGTGTTTAAAAAGACTTCTTTACCTGACCCCAATGAGGATATTGGTGCTTCCCTGATGGCTCAGACGGTAAAGCGTCTGCCTGCAATGCGGGAGACCCGGGTTTGATCCCTGGGTCAGGAAGATCCCCTGGAGAAGGAAATGGCAATCCACTCCAGTACTCTTGCCTGGAAAATTCCATGGACAGATAAGCCTGGTGGGCTACAGTCCATGGGCTTGCAAAGAGTCGGACATGACTGAGTGACTTCACTTTAATGAGGATATTATTTTAAAAATTTATAAACATATGTAGAAACAAAAATGAGCCTATAATATAAAATTAAACCATGTTCACTACCAATTTCAGCCTCTAAATTTACAAATAACTATGTCAAGAAAACATTTATTACTCAATGGAATAAGTTACTGGTTTATAAGTAAAATTACTTTATTATAATAATGCTGGGGAATAAAATCACACACGTAACTTGTACATGCAGGGGGAATATGGCCTAATATAAACAGATGGTTTTTAGCACATTCCTTTACTAGAATGTGGTCACCTGCCACAAGGTACACAAGCTCATGCACAAGATCAAGACTTTACATACAGCTGAGATCACAACGTCATGCATAAGACAGCAGCGTGCTAGACAATCGTACCACAAACTGTGCAGAAGTTCTCCCCCACCCCATGAGCCACTGCCAGCAGCTGCTGTGGAGTTTGGTTACCCATATCCGTGACATGAACGATGTCCTTTGGAGAATCTTGCTCCCTGTGGCTGTAAGTTTTCTTATTTTTATAATATTTTAATGATGCTTGCTATCAAAATGTTAAGTACAGAACTAGAAATTATGGAAAAGTAGATTTATTACAATACTGAACAATTATATACATCTTATCTCAGGTACTTAAACACCGCTTACATTGAAACATAACATCAAATGTAATTAATTTACTTCTTAGCCTTAAATAAACCCAAATAACACATCTGATGACAGTGCTCCAGTGAGGGGGAAAAATAATCAACCTCCATAGGTTCTTCCTGATTGCTAGCACTAAAAATTCATGGCAAGAGTCATTCTAAGACCTGGCTGAAATATGACTCATGTAGGTGAGTTCTATATTAAAACATCTACTAGGATGATCTTTTGATAATATTTTGGTTGGTTAAGCAACCAAACTGACATTGATTATTTATCAGTCAATGAAAGCAAGTGTAGAATATTAATTAAAATACTTCTCCTCATTTCCCTGCACCTACAAGTGTACTTCAATGTCCTTCCATGCCTACTTATGTCCTAAGGGTACTCTGATAAAGAGATAATTCGATTTTGTTATTAGGCAACAGCTGCTTGCTGAGAGCCTGGGTGATGTTCATAAAAGTATAGAAGCAGAATTCTGGAACCAAAGTCACTTTGAATGGTTTAGTTCCATGCTCCCTGACAACAGTATGTGCCCCTTTCAGAACAGTGAATTCAATATTTCTAGAATGTTCCAGGATATCTTTGAATCAGGCCAGGGAGTAAAAGAAAGAAAATACAGCCAACTCTCAATAACAATGGGAGGTAGGATGGATAAGTAAAAATCTGAAGATCTAAAAATCTTATTTTTAATTAGTAACTTGAATCCCCTCTTTGAGCAAACATTTGACTTTTATAGTTTATTGTCAGATAAAGAGGACTTTAATCTTACCTCTTTTCTCTGTCCCCCTCCAAACACTCTAGAGGAGGTACAAAAGAACTCTATAGTCTGATATATGTAGCTGCAAAGATGGAAACATATTTTGACATCTAACTTTTCCAATTTAGGTATTTAAAACTACCCATATAATATTCTAGTATATAAGGGCCTATCTATAGTTTCATTTTTGCATAAAAAGGATGCTTTATAATTTATTTTAAAAATGGTACTCTTTTAGCAAGGAATGACTACTTACCATAATCAATATGAGCAATTATATCCAACTTTTCTGACTTTGAAAAGCTACAACTCAGTACTTACCAAGTTACACTTTCCTTAGAATGTAATATTTGAACTGATATGAATTGGGGATGACAGTTTTGCTCAACATTGGCATAATTCATGACTGGAGCCAGTATGACTTGATAAATTAGTCCTAATAAGACAGGCCTGTTATAGCTGCCTTTCCTGATTCCCACGTATCTAGAGTAAAACATCATACCCCTCTGCCTCAATTTTCTAATAATCATCATTCAATTAACTCAAGATACTAATGCAAAATATTTCTTATTGTAACACTAGTCATATGACCTGTTTAAACTGGCAACATCAATATTATACTGGTTTTAAATGTATATTTTGAACTTTAACTTCTAATAAATCATCCTACTTTCATTAAAAGTTTCTCTTCTATTCATTGAAAATAAAAGTGGTGGAAGAAGAGAACAAATATAACATGTCTGTTCTTTATAACATATTTGCTTTATAACATATATACTTTGCTGTATTTTGGGGGTTAAGAGTAAATGATCCACCCAAAAGTCATAGTTCTGAATGTTACATAATTTCTATCAGATTTATAAGAATAAGAAACATTTCTAAAAATCTGAACTTTTCCAGAATATATTGAAATAAGAATAGGGGAGAAGCGGAGCCAGTGACAGAACTGTCTTCATATTTTGATCTTCATATGTTAAGAAACAATTAAATAATTAATTCATTTCAAGCAGTTCTTTTTGATTCTCCCACTCTCCCTCTTCGTGTTTGCTTATTGTCTTAAGAAAAAAAAAAGAATCAGATAATTAATGCAAAATTATGCAATTTTTATAATAATCTATAAGTTGTTTCTATGTTATCATGGGATTAAGATTTTTAAAGGCATTATTTAAAGACATTTTGATGTGTCATGAACTAGAAAAATACCCTTTGTATCCTCTGATAATCATAACTAAGTGGAAATGAGGAAATGAAGAAAATGCTGCAGATAAAGTCTGATGAATATATTTTGTGCTCTCAACTGATAATGTAGTGGTATCTCAACCAAATGTAGGCGATGGCTGCATGTGCGTCATGGAAGCTGCCATACAAATTGAGCAGATAGCAAGATTAGTACTTGACACAGTAAGGAAGAAAGAAATGACTGAGTCATACAGCAATTACTCCAAAAACTGGGCTTCACAGTGATTCAAAGTCATGTTCAGAGACTTATAATTTTACTTGCAAATTTATTATGTTGGAGCAATTAAGTTCAACAGTTACAAATGTTCAAATTCTTCACTTACCTCATCTGGGTTGGCATTAAAGGTGAGACTGCCTTCATCCAGCTGCATGTACAATTTTCTGAAAGAAAATCCTAGAGGTGGGTTCTTGTTGTAAATGGAACAGTGACCCCAAGTGGATTTACACAGCCTGTAAGTATGATAAAAATCAAATGAGAAAACACGACCAGACTGAATCTTCTAAGTTAAAGACGTATATACATGATAAAACAGTGATATGAAATGATATAAAATTGGATTTTACAGCTCTGAAGTATAAACTGCTTAATTTTATGCATGTTTTATTTATTTACTAGAGTAAAACAGACAAACACCCTCAAATTCTGACACTTAATAAATGTGAATTACAAAGATTAGTAATATTCGAGTCCCACTGAAGTTAAACATAAATGATGACAATGATAACAGCTAACATTTACCAAGTGCTTAACAGATGCCAGGCACTATTTAAAGCATTTTAATAGTATTAATTTGCTTAATCTTTACAACCATCCTATGATTTGGCACTACAGATAAACACAGACACCATAAAAAAGCTGCCCATGGTCACACAGCTAATTTGGGTAGAGGCAAGATCTGAATCAAAGGAACTTACTCTCAAACTTGCAGTACTAACCAAGAGTCTAAACAGAATTAACAACTATGTGCTCCATTGTGAAATATAACTGAGTGGGTGATGGGGGAACTGCTGGGCAGAGGGAGAAGCTGTAATGTTGTAACTTTAATACTTAAATGAAAAGTTGCAACATTAAGATTAGTATATGTTGCTGCTGCTACTGCTGCTAAGTCGCTTCAGTCGTGTCCGACTCTGTGCGACCCCATAGACGGCAGCCCACCAGGCTCCCTGTCCCTGAGATTCTTCAGGCAAGAACACTGGAGTGGGTTGCCATTTCCTTCTCCAATGCATGAAAGTGAAAAGTGAAGGTTAGGATTTTGCTTTAAAACATTGGTTCTTTACTATTAGAGCTAAACATGACTTTTTACAAAATCTGTAATACTTAAAATACCTCAAAACACACCGTTTCTATTAATACACATTGGAACACTTGTTTCCAGTTTTGTTCAGGGGCATTAGCTACTGGTTATTATTTGAAAGCTAACCTTTCATCTTGTTACAATTCCTAGAAATTCTGGATGGATACCATAGTTTCACTTTCTGATATTACTGATTTTTGACTCAAACTTCCAAATTTCCTTCTTTTTTCTCTCTTTTACACACACACGCACAGAGAAAGAGAGAGAGAGAGAAAGTGAGCTTACAGGAAAACAAGAAAGTTACTATTTCAGCCTGTAACATCAAGATTTCTGAGGAAAGTGAGTAGAATATTCACTTTTACATGGGAATACCTTCTTCATAGTTAATTTATATCATTGCATTTTTTTCCCCAGCCAAATGAGATGATTCTGTAACAGGGAGTTTAGTAACTTGTTTAGAAAATTATCAATATTTTAACAGCCTCTTTAGTCCCATAGCTTTTGACTTTTATTACTAAGGTATGTAAAGGCAACAGAACCTCCCCTACGTTGAAAAACAAAAACTAAGCCAGTCTTTAATTTATCAAGGAAAAAAAAATCCAAGAGTCAGAGATACAGACATAAAGGAAGCATTTCTCTTAGAAATGAACAATCCAGATTTAAATCCCAAATGAAAACTATATTCTGATTGAGTTCTGATAAGCATAGAAATAAACTTTTTTTTTTTACAAGGTTCAAATATAGGACCATAAATTAAGTTTGATGGGAATATTAAAATGGAAAAAAGCAGCAGCACTCCACCCTCCAAAAAAAAAAAAAAGCATTTAGGCAAGGTTTTAGAGATATCTGGGTCAAATATGGTAAGTTGAACTTACCCTTGCCAGAGAAGTTCATCATTGGCCAGGTCCTGCCAAACGCAGGAAGCTAAGCAGAGGTCGGTCGCATTCAGGTAGGACAAGATGGTAAAGCTTAGTTCGGGAGGCAGCATTTCCAAATTAATGAATCCTTCCTGTTCTTTAGACTTTCTTGTCTTCAGAAGATGATATATGTCAATGCCCCCCTGGACGTGTTTGCGATGACTGGTGTGAGACATGTTGCTGGCAGCCACCCTCCTGCTCTGCTCTCTGCTGAGGTAGCCTTGCTCACCGTAGCCTTCCTGCTGTAGCTGCTGGTTTCTGGCCACTCTCCACAGCCCCTGACCCATCTGCAAGCCTGGGAGAAAAGCCAGAATGGAGTAAGGCTCCATTAAAATAATCCACCTTTCCCTGCAGTACGACAGGTCTACATGAAGCATTCGTTTACCAGAATTAACATGCCTCATTAAAACATATTAAATGGAATAGCAAATTACAAAGAACAGTTGGAACATTGTAAGTATGAAACTTGGATATGGAGAACTATTTGGTTTGATTATCACCTTTATCTCAGTTTGCTAACTGCTTTTAAAATCCACAGGTGACATAATCATTTTTCACAAGGTAAGATTTAAAAGTTACTGACGTCCTAAAGACTCTTACAAAATTATAATTATGTGGACTTATGGGCCAGTATTAAATACAACTCTGATCAGAGCACAGGACTTCATTTAAAAGGTCCCTACACACTGCTTTTTATCACAATCCAGGCTAAGCTAAGCTAGCCCCTTTTAACCAAATTCCCAGATGCATAACAGCTGTGAAACAGGCTTTTCGTTTAATTCTTGCCAGTCTGCTCTTAAGTTGTAGGCTGTAATAAAATGTAACATAGGCCCTGAAGTCTAATTCAGAAACCTTATAAATTAGACACCTAGATCTCCACGATAAAAAGCTCAGTGATGACTATAACCCTGTTGCTGCTTTAAATACAAATCTTGAAATCAATTTTCCAGTTCTTTTCTACATGGTCCTATGGACTCCTCAGAGGCCCCTGGGAAAAGGCAGAAGGGGAGGGGGTGCTCCAGTCTTTCTTACCTCCACTCCACCTACCACCAGAGCAGCTCTACATTTATCTGTTACAAATACCAGACTTCCTCATATGCAAATATTTAGAAGGCTACTGGTCTAGCCTTTCCATTTCATTTGGTTTTGCAAATAAGTAACTTTTCCAGGGCAAATAAATTCACTGAGAAAAATGAAACCAGGAAGTATTTTTAACTAACATAAAAAATTATTTCCAAGGTTTCTTTTACAAATAAAATATTCCTGTTTTAAAAACCCAATTTTTCTACTAATATGTATGAGTTTTAAAAATTTGGAGGAAGAAACTGGTTTTTGTTCAAAATCATTACATTTCATTGCATGACCTAACCTTAAAATATGGTTTTGTTTTAATTGGCTGTTTACAATAAAGAGTAGTAATCAAAATATAAAAAAGCAACCCCTTCCCCAGACTATTGGTGACCAGAAATTCTGAAAATTATCAGGAATAATTTTTGAAAATTGAAATATTTCAAATAAATTTGAAAACTGAGTGGAATTTGAAAGAATATCAAAGGCTATTTTTTCAATATTTAAAAAAGTATGTATATTTACTGAATTGTTGGTTATTATTTGTATAATGACTACTTGTTGATTAAAACAGGAAAAACAGTCCAGGATAATTTTTCACTCTTCGTCCTTGGAAATCCAAAAGCTTAAGCTATAAAGAGATTGGGTGGGG
>SJYA01001183.1:1267347-1447121 GCA_006410615.1 Neotragus moschatus
AATCCAAAAGCTTAAGCTATAAAGAGATTGGGTGGGGGAGGGGGGAGGGAAGGGGGAGGTATAGAGAGAAGGAACATATTAATAATTTTAAAATGTAGGAAAATTTATTTTTGCAAAGAAACCAAAAAAGGTAGTAACTTTTCCTCATAACACATATTACCATTATGGTAGCAGTTCCTAAAGTAGTACTTAAGCTATAATAATTAAATTCTTATTTTCTATTAGAATGATTGAGATCCCAAACTGATAGCACCAAATATTGGAGAGATGTGGAATCTCAAAACAATACAGTCACTTTGGAAGACAGTTTGACAGTTTCTTACAAAAATAAACGTGCTTTTACCATATGCTTCAGCATTCATGCTCCTTGGTATCTACCCAAACAAGTGGAGAACTCATGTCCATACAAAAACCTGCACGTGGACCTGTAGCTTTAGTCATAATTACCAAAACTTGTAAGCAACCAAACTGTCCTTGAGTAGGTGAATGGATAAATTTACTGTGATATATCCAGACAAAAGAAAGTTTAGTGCTAGAAAAAAATGAGGTATGAAAAGATACAGAAGAAACTTAAATATATATTACTAAGTAAGAGCAGCTGATCTGAAAAGGCTACATCGTGTGTGTGATTTCAATTATAAGACATTCTGGAAGAAGCAAAACCACGGACAATAAATTAACAATGAAAAAAGTACAGGATATCAACAAAAAACTTGGAAAGAACTTTAAGTTTCCTTAAGGTTTAAATATGCTGTCATATTACAACATAAGTACAGCTTAATTTTCATATAAGATTCATAAACATTTAAACAACTTTATCAAAGCCATTTCTCTGCTGATTTAGCAAGAACATATCTAGAAATTGATTGCTAAGCTCATCCACAGTATATCTGTTGTCATTTTAGATAATTATATTTATTCTTCTCTTTTGCACTTGCACTACCAAAGGTAAATAATCAAATATGACTATTATGCCTGAAGTCTTGAGATTTAAGGCCTCTAATGTCAATTTGTATGTACTTCCCTACCTCTTTATGGTGGCATATGGTTAGGCAGCTGTTATTCTTCTCAGGGATGTTGCTAGGGAACGCAGAATCAGGGTGATTTCCCTAGGCTCTGGACTTAAATGGGATCATTTAAATAGAGCACTGGATAAAGGGACTCAGAAAGCATCCAGCAGGTAGAAAAGAGGTAAAGCCAGCAGATGGTTCTTAGGATTAAAAACAAGTTAATGGGCAGGCTGGAGGTTTGAGGCACATATACACATGATTCAGACAAAGAAAACTGCATTTTCTATCCTTCTACTGCTAAATAATACTGCAAATTACCGTTGTGGGATGTCTTTTTCCCTTTAAAGAAGTTCTGGATTCGGGGGATGAACGTAGCATGATAAATCACTTGAGAAGGATCAATGTCATAAATTTCTCCTTTGGAGAAAGGAAAAGGTGTCCACAGTGTTTCATCCTACTCCCAGTCTTCCTTAGGGTAACAGGTGTGTGGCATGTGGATGAAACTGTCAGAAAAGTGATTAAACTAAAAAAGACATGAGATCCATTGCAGAAGTTGTGAAGCAAGTCACAGGGGGAGCATGGTATTGAAGACTCTGACGCTGAACAGACACTTGAGTTCAAGTCCTGACTCCACTGGTCAGCACTTATAGGACTCTGGGGAATTTACTTCCCCTGTGGCTCAGACGGTAAAGAGCCTGCCCACAATGCAGGAAACTTGGGTTTGATCCCTGGGTTGGGAAGATCCCTTGGAGAAGGAAATGGCAACCCACTCCACTTCAACCCACTCCAGAAGGAAATTCCATGGAGTCGCAAAGAGTCGGACCTAACTGAGCGACTAGCACACACATACAGTCTAAGCTCTGGTTTTGTCATATTTAAGGTGATAATTTATATATATATTATAATAGTAATACACACAGTTCAAAAGGCTTGTATATTAAATATTACATATAGAGTTCACTTCACAGATAATTATAAAATGTTAGCTCATTTGTTTTGACAAAATCATATTTTTACAGAGCAAAAATGATGAGCCCTTTGTTAATAAATAGCTCTCTATATAATAAACAATAATAAATAGCTCCCTGATAGCTCAGGTGGTAAAGAATCTGCCTGCAATGCAGGAGACCCTGGTTCAATTCCTGGGTCAGGAAGATCTGCTGGAGAAGGGACAGGCTACCCACTCCAGTATTCTTGGACTTCCCTTGTAGCTCGGTTGGTAAAGAATCCGCCTACCATGTGGGAGACCTGAGACTTGGGTTCGATCCCTGGGTTGGGAAGATCCCCTGGAGAAGTGGCTACCCATTCTAGTATTTTGGCCTGGAGAATTCCAGGGACTACATAGTCTATGGGATGGCAAAGAGTTTGACAATACTGAATGACTTTCACAATAAAACTTATAGAATGATACTCCAATTATCACATAAAGAAGAATCCATGAATGAGTCTTCACTGATGATCAATAAACATATAAAGAAGAAAGGAAAGAAAGGAAATTCTGAATAATAAGGAGTTAGAAAAATTATCATTTTACTATCATCATAGAAAAAATAATTCAGGCAAGAATTATCAATGAGTGCTGAATGTGGAGTTTGGAAACAATGGAAAGTTTACAGAGTCTCAAAGTATCTGCCCCTATACATTACTCATTAATTACAAAAAGAAATTAAGAAATCAGATAGTATTTAACCAAGTATTCAAACTTAACTTTTATCAATAAGAGAAAAACGGACATATGTGCCTCTGAACATATGTGCCTTTGGACCCTGAGAAGGATATAACAATTATACAGTGTTTTGGCCAAAAATGTATAACCTTTATCTAATCATGAGGAATATCAGAGAAACCCACATCTAAAATCTTTTTTTTTTCCTTCAAAATTGCCAATGCCATTAAGCTAAAGAAAGGAATAATTTCAGATTAAAGGAGACTGAAAAACATGACATCTAAATTCAATGTGTGGACTGGATCATATACTGAAAAAAGTGCTCTAAAGGACATTATTGGAATAGCTAAAAAACTAGATATACAGCCTAAGATTGGGTAAAAATACTTACATCAATGTTAACTTTAATGAATTTGATACCTGTGTAATGGCTCTGCCAGAATATTGGGGTTGACCAAAAAGTTTGTAATGTTAGATGTTAAAGAAAAACCCAAATGAACTTTTTAATATATTCTTGTTCTTAGGAAAAATACTGAATTGTTAAGGCATAACATATACAACCTAGTCTCAAATGGTTCAGAAAAACAGTAATGTCAATCTCCACACAGAGAGAATGTTAAAGCATGTTGTAAAATGTTTAAAATTTGTGAATCTAGGTAAAAGGTGAAAAGTGTTAGTCTGGCAGTCCTGTCTGACTCTTTGTGACCACATGGTCTGTAGCCTGCCATGTTCCTCTGTTCATGGAATTCTCCAGGCAAGAATACTGGAGTGGGTTGCCATTCCTTCTCCAGGTGACCTTTCTGACCCAGGGATCGAACTCAAGTCTCCTGCATTGCAGGCAGGTTCTTTACTGTCTGAGCTACCAGGATAAAAGGTATGCACCAATTATTTTTATTAATTTCACAACCTTTCTGTAAACAGAAATCTTCTGATTGAGGAATCCAAGCATGTGAAACTAGAAAATAACTGAGTTTGATGTGCACTAAGTTTAAGAAGTACTGTTCTTTGAGCTCAGTGTCATACAGACTGAAAACCATCACTAAGGATAAAAGTTCAGCAAAACAGTTTAAGAGTAGTAAGCGACCCTTGTCAAGGGAAACATTAAAACAGTAAGAATTATTTTTGCCATTTGTGATACAAATTTTTATTTAAAGGGAGAAGAAATGTTTCTTAAAGAAAGTAGAGGGGAAAACCCTTTAATTTTGTGTGTGCAGATTTAAGGCTTAGGATTACTGGCTGTGTTCCCTCTTTTTGTGTGTAATATTATGTACACAATATTTTAAATATATTTAATAACAAATATTAAACAATAATATTATTTTTGTACTATAAACCACAATTTATTTAATACTTACTCTGTGCCAAGCATTGTGAAAGTTTTAACTACATTATGCCATTTCTGTCCTGAAAACAACCTTAACAGGTAGATATTATATATTATTCTACCTATAGCTGAGGAAATAGTGACTCAGAGAGGTTAAGCAACTTTGCCCAAAATCTCAGAGCTGACAAGTGGAAAACTAAAGATTCAAACTCAGGTCTGAGTCCACAGCTTTTATTCTAACCACTGAGCCCTATGTGCAGAGCTGGCAAAGACAATTTACCACCTGTTTCTTCACCACTAACTCTCATCTCTTACCTCTGCAGCTGCTTATTACCTCCACCGTTGCTTCCAGCTGCAGTTTCTCTTTCCAGCTACTGTTCTTGTGGAAAGCATATAGGCTTTGATGTGAAAAAAGATCTACTTCAAACTCCTACACAGAATCTGACTGGACTATAGTCTGTGGTCCTTATTTTCCTCATCAGGAAAACAGTGACTAACTCTTACTCCAAAGAACTTAGAGGGGTTAAGAGAACCTAACATATAGGTAATGTACCATCACAGGTAGTTTTGTAGTCACCATTCAACCACCTTTAAAGGATAACTCCTATTTTGGCTCTTCCATTTCAGAGTATACCTGATTATTCTGGACATAATGATCTAAACAGTTACAATCCTGGTTCTAAATTTCATGACCTTAGGATCTGTGAATTTGGAGATGCCATTTACTTTTGCTAGGAGAAAGAAAAATAACATCTAGTAAATATATAAAGTTAGAAGAAACTAATTTTGCTTAGATTGACACAGTTTGGCAAATAAAGTCAAGTATATAGTCATCAGTCAGTGATAACAGAGAGACCATATTAGCAATTCAGTATCAGTACTATCATCATCTTTAATCACTACAGATATATTTCTAGAAATGGAAACTTAATGACTTCATGGGAAGATTCAATATATCAAAAGTCCTTTTTGCAGTATCACAAACTAAATTAATTAACAGGAAATTTCTACTATAGATCTTTATGACATTTTCACGTCCCTAGGACCCTGAATTATAAAGAGCTTTATGTATAGAATGCTAATTTATTAGATCTCTGAAATCAATTTACAACTGTTGAGATCTGTATTTTTAAGCATATTTATTGATTATAAAATATGAATTACTCAAACATATGTTCCTTAAGACAATAATAATTTTGGAACTCACCTATCATACTGTGCTTTATTACTATAAAAAATACAAATTAAAATATATACACAGGTAGTCCTTGTACAGGGCCATGCTAACTATGAATAACAGTTCTATGGGACTTTGTACAGCAAGGCCATGGTTCTAAAAAGCACACATTTCAGTTTATATGGTACCATGTAGAGTAAGAACTGCCTGTAAGTACTAAGATGGGGGAATGATTCAACATAATAGGCTACAAGGAAAAATCCAGTACCAAACACAGTGTCTTAGACCTACAAAGCACTCAGCAATATTTGTTGACTGAATGAATCTTTAAATGGTAAACAACAAGCAAAACTGAATTAGATCAACCTTATCTAAATTTCACATCTTTCAAAAAATCATCAGAATAGATCATAGACTTAAATGCAAAACATAAAAGAATACAACTTTTAGAAAAACAGAGAAGGAGATCTTAGGGGTCTACATCTAGGCAGGNGCAAAACTGAATTAGATCAACCTTATCTAAATTTCACATCTTTCAAAAAATCATCAGAATAGATCATAGACTTAAATGCAAAACATAAAAGAATACAACTTTTAGAAAAACAGAGAAGGAGATCTTAGGGGTGTACATCTAGGCAGGAGATCTTAGGGGTGTACATCTAGGCAGAGTTCATCAAAAGTACAATCTATAAAAGAAGAAGTTGGTAAAGTCAATCTCATTGGTATTAAAAA
This sequence comes from Neotragus moschatus, assembly GCA_006410615.1. Lineage (NCBI taxonomy): Eukaryota > Metazoa > Chordata > Mammalia > Artiodactyla > Bovidae > Neotragus > Neotragus moschatus. Next base: position 1,273,257 of record SJYA01001183.1, read on the forward strand.
CTTTTGCTCTTTGAAAAGTCCATATGAAGAAAACAAAAACACAAGCTACAGATGGAGAGAAAATATCTCAAACACAACAGCCAAAAAAAAAAAAAAATCAAACAATTCAATTAAAAAAGGACATAAGACATGAACAGATACTTTGCCAAAGAGGATATACAAATGGTACATAATCACATGATAGATATTCAGCATCACTACCCAGAAGGGAAGTGGCTGTATTTTTAAATGGCAGCACCAGGGATCCCAGTGGTGTTTGAACTGTTCAGTAACTTGACTGTGGTACTGGATATGTGAATCTGCTCAGAATCTCATACATGCACATATACATGTGAGCAAAAATAAATTGGAGAATTCTGAATAAGATAGGTGAGAAATATTAATTTCAATATCCTGGTTATGACAGTATATTATGATTTTGTAATATGGCACACTACTCAGGGAAACTAAGCAAAGTGTACAAGGGCTCTCTTGCTATATTTCTCACAGCTGCATGTGTAGCTACAATTAACTAAAAAAGGTGGGAGGCAGAGTACTGTATACTTAAAACAAGTGAATTTTATAATATATAAATGATGTCACAATAAAGTTCTTTAAATAACTAGACACTCTAATAAACATTCTAAAGGGGGTGACCAAGGACACAGCAAGTCTAGTGACATTTGACAAATAGTAACTATTTTAGATTTAAGGAAATCCATATTAAAAATCTATGACCTCTGAATCACCTCTGACTTTGTGGAACACACTATAGAGATCAAAGAAGAATCAAGGAATACAAATCTTTAAGCACACAAATTATAATAATGTTTAGACTGTTTACTTAGGATGTATCAATAATTGAGTAGAGGCATAAATACAAAAGAATTGATGTGTGCCTATTCCTAGGTCTAATAAAGAAACAGCATAAATGCAAACTACATTAAAAGTGGTTTACTCATTAAAAATCAAAGTACATAAATAATGTGATTAAATTTTGATTGCTGGAGATAATTTTATAATATTAATAATATTAAAAGTTACAATATAATAATTTTATAATATTTCAAATTTGTGAGAATAATGATCTAGTTTCTTTAAAATATTTTAAAAATATTTTTAAAAACCATCAGTTGTTTAATCTCCTAACTACTACCCTTATTTCTATTAAAATAACAGTGACAATAACAATAGTACTTTTTTTTTACACGTTGACCAAATAATTTAGAAGAAGAGTTCTTTCTTTTTTTAATCTAAGTATTTAGGCCTTCTGGTTTTTAAAATTAATGTCTAGTTTTATTACGCTGAGACTAGAGAATGTGGCCTACATGAGGTCTGCATGAGAGAACTGTGTAGGTTTTCTTGACACAGCTATTCTGGAGAGTGAATTTAAAGTTGGAGTTCCAATTACACAATATGCTGTGTGAACTTAGATATTTCAAATAAGGTTTCTGATCTTTGGTTTCCTATAAAATGGAGAAAATCACTCCTATCTATATTATAGGATTGCTATAAGTCTTAATTGAGATAATATATTGAATATATAAAGGCATCTTTTAATTGTCAAGCAGTATGTATATCCTGACTCATTCCATTTTCTCTAATGCAAAAATCTGAGAAACTTTTCTGACATATTTTAGATATAATTTTCATTTTTTTAAAAAAGACATACAGTGGCAGTCTAAACGTAACTGTTGTAACAGCACAAAAGCATTTCCACTTAGAAGGCAGCATAGATTATATTGATTACCAAAAGCTCTATCAAGTTAATTATTAACATTTATGAGAACAATACTTTTCAGTTATTGTCATATCTTGTTCTCTTTTCAAAAAAGTAGAACTTTTCCACAAAAGGATGCTAAAAATTGTTTTATTAATACCTACTGGTATATCTAATATAAAATTATCTGTAAAGTATATTAATCATCTTTAATCAAAACATCCCTATGTAACAAGTTAAACATCAAATTAAGTATTATTCTAAAGGAACACACTGCTCTACTGCTTTCAGTAATTCTACGACGCTAAGGATTCAAATAGCACATGCTGTGGAAACAACTATACGTGATAAAGAATGGTTCATACACCATTTAGATGGATGGATGACACACAGGGGAAGATGGGAAGAACACAAAGGAGTCTGGAGGTCTCAAAAAAGCATTCTGCTTTAAACACTTTCATTTGAAGCAAAGGCGATTCTATAAAGTGTCTTCCTGAATAAGCAGTGTTAAATCACCAGTCTGTGGTGAGTGACATGAATGAGCTACTTTAAATACTCATTATAAATCATTAGTTTTCAATATTTCTTAAATATCTAAATAGTTGGATTTACAAATAAGAAATTTCCTATCTCAGATAAAGATCTAAAACTCTGTGTACCAAAAGAGTTATCTTGTTTTAACACACATCTAAAACTTAAAGATGAGGAAATTCACTCCTTTATATTGCCTTAGAAATTTTCAATTTTTTTTCCAACTAGGAGGTAACTAGATTTTTAGTTACTTTCTAAGTGTTATCATGTGATTGCATAAGAACATGGGAGATTCTGTGAGAAAATATTTTCCACATTTATAACCAAATTGGCAGCCCTGGCATTTATTTCTCTTTTTCCAAAAGAACAGACCACCACGGTAGTTTAAAACAGACTGAGGAGAAGGGGGGAAAAAAGAAAAGAAAAAAAAAACCTGATAACCAAGCACACTTCTAACTTTGAAAGGCAACAACTGTAGAGAAATGAAGGAGGCTAAGTCCACAAGGAGGTCCTTCTAAGGAGAAAAGGGAAATAGCTAAGTACTAAGAGGTCACAGGGTACATTAAACACATAAAAAAAAAAAAAAAAACCCACTCATTAAATTTAAAGATCTGGTCCTGCAAGAGCAGTTTTTTGTTAGTAAAAGGCATACCATTTGTAGTTTTTTTTAATTCAAAAAAGATTTACAATATCACTGTTTTCTGAAGGTTTTTTTTCCTGTTCTTTGATTCTATAATGAATGTTACCAAATGGTATCTAAACAAGTGTAAAAATTAAGATATGTCACTTAAAGTGTAACCAAAAAGCAGAGAATTGGGGGCTTATTCAACTTCATTTATTTCTTCAGCTTCTTTTGCAGAGAGATGTTCCACTGCTTGTTTTAACTTTCGAGTAAAATAAATTTATTGAATTTCTCACCAGCATTATCTTTTAGTTGCACTGATTGTTTAACTGCACTCTTTACTCGACCCAGTTGTATCAGCAGTGGTCAAGGCAGCACATTCCCAACCCTCAGGGCACAGCACACTCCACGCCCGCTGACCACAAGGCCACTCTTATCAGAGTTGTGGAATTGAAAAAACAAAACAAAAACTGTCATTGTCATTGACATACTTTTATACAAATAAAGACAAAGTATCAAATAAAATAAATATATTTTTAATTTTATTTTTGGCCATGCCCTGCAGCATGTGGGATCTTAGTTCGCCAACCAGGGATCCAACCTGTGACCCCTGCATATGGGTCCATAAAGTCTTAACCATTGGAGGGCCAGGGAAGTCCTTAAAATAAAATAAATACTGACAGCAGCCAATAGAAAAGTCAGAAGTGAGATGAGAAAACATCTAATAGTGAAAACAGACTAACACAAAATGTGTGCTTTATTCAGACTCCTTCAACTTGTTGTGACTACAAGGCACATACTTGAAGTTTCACTTTCCTCACCTATAAAGAGAGTTTCGAACTTGATGATCTCTAAGTTCTCTTTTAGCTATAAAATTCTGTGATCCTCTAAAGATGAAAAAATCTAAAAAATTAAAACAAAATGAAGAGGTGATACGAGATGGACGTGTGTGTGCATGTACTGTGTATTTAGCATTCTTTTCCCTATGTTTGTGACTTCTACAAATTACTGCTCAGCATAAGCAAATAGGGGTTCTTCAAGCATGGCTTACTTGCTGAAATCGCATTCCTTCTTTCAAAGAGCTTATGAAATCCTCTGCAACCTGTTCTGGCAGAATACACAAATTGCTGATCATAGACCTACACCAAACCTGCTGCCTAAACTTGAAACCAAATGTCTTTTCTCATCTCACCATCATAAAAACATTTGCCCTAAATAGAATATAAACTCATTCAAGTTTTACCATAGAATCTATGTCAATAAATATCAGAAAAACAAAACCATGAGAAAAAAAATAAATGGGAAACATAAATTTCTACAAGTGGACGTATTTCACTAAAGTTGTTTTAAAATATTAAGTAAAATCAATGAAAATGCAACATGAGTTAGACAAATAATTCACAGACTTCATATTAATAATTTTGACATGTTATCATATCAGCCAATGGATTACCCTCAATTTTCAAATCTGAATCAAAATGTAGGGGAAAAAAACAGACTTGTATATAGCCGTTGGTTAAGCAAATAATGAACGATAAATTTGTAAATTTGCATGACTAACTTCAATGCTCTGTGATCAAAGAAAAGATAATTTCTTGGCAATTCATTGCTTTTATACTGTGAAGTAAGGAAAATAACTATTTTTAACCTATTCAAAAGCACAATAAACACACAAAATATTCCCTATTAAACTGATCATAGGTATAATAAATTACGATGCATGGTTTAGCTTATCTAGTTATTACCATAAAATATTTTTATGAATGAAGTATTTCAATTGTGTTATTTTTGCAAGCACCTCTTTAAAGTTTGGCAGACATCTAAGGGCCTAAAAGTACATTAGTTAATTGGCTATATCCTACTATAAATGAAGTATGTTAACCTGATAGGGAGCACCATTTTAAAAGCCAAATCTACAATTTGAAAATTTACACTGGCTAGTGTTAAGCACCTGAAGTTTAAAAAATAAACTTGAACAATGCTTTACTAAGGATTGACAACATCTTTCAAAACTGGAAGAGGCATAGGCAATTTTATAGTGGGTCAAAGCCAAAATAATAAACCCTGAAGCCTATACCTTTCATGTCTAATAAGGTTATCTGGTTCACTGACTAAAACTGTGCTGGTGATATGCGTCCAGTCGTGCTGAAAGAATGTAACCTGACATCTAATAATGCTTAAAAACAAACACACAGATGTGTTTCTGTTCTCAGACACACCTCTGCTACCCCTATTTGCTCCCATACCAACATAGGGATGCCACATTCTTTCTACACCAGAAAGGCTTACCTCTAGCCTTTCCTAACTTCTTTCCACCTTAAAAACTATCCTTGCCCATGTTTATTCTGAAATCATTTCAACCATGAAAAATGCAATTGGTAAGGAATACACAATCTCCAGTTACGACGTACTCTGCTCATGTATATCCTTAAAACACAGCCTTCCTCTTACACATGCCATTTCTCAAGCAGTTTTCCAAGAAAANTCCACCTTAAAAACTATCCTTGCCCATGTTTATTCTGAAATCATTTCAACCATGAAAAATGCAATTGGTAAGGAATACACAATCTCCAGTTACGACGTACTCTGCTCATGTATATCCTTAAAACACAGCCTTCCTCTTACACATGCCATTTCTCAAGCAGTTTTCCAAGAAAAACAATAAGCCTTTCTTTATGTAATCAGTAGGAAAAAAGACCCCCAACACAATTCCCCCTTCAGAAAAAAAAAAACCTTGTTAAGAAGGAAAATCCTTGTCTAAGTTGGCCTGTTTCATTACAACCAGGCATTTCTCTTGGATATAATTTTGCTCAGTTATTCCTATTAAGTCCTAAAAGTTAGCCAGGGTAACTGTGTTAAGCTGCCTCTAAGATGGCTCCTAAAGACCCTTGCACCCTGGGATTTATGTCCTTGTGTAATCCTTTCCACAATGACGGAGGTGGATTTACTGACTGACTTCTAACAAAAGAATATGGCAGTTGGCAGCGGTGATGAGAGGAGGCGACTTCTGATACTAGGTTATAAAAGTCTAGAGAGAGTTTTGGGTGCTTGCTCTCTTAGATTGCTCACTTGAGGGAAAGCCAGGTGCCACATTGTGTACAACACCTCAGACAAACTGTCAAGTTACCTGGATAAAAACTGCAAGCTTCCTACTCAACCTGACAATAGAATAAAACTTATTTCTCATTCTGATATCTTCTCAATTTTGTGAACCATTTTCTTAGGTGGTAAAAATCCCTCCTATCCCAGAAATATGGTCACCAACTCCAAACTTAAAAAAAAAAACACAAGGAAAGCTGAAATGGAAAACTAAATTAGCTTCACTTTGCAGTAATAAAGTTCATGATCTATTGATATGGAGAGAAACATCTGGGATTCCTGAAAATAAAAACTCCACTTGTTAAAAGAACTAGATTCAAAGATTAAATAGCTAAATATACACAAAACCTAAAGTAAAACCCTTAACTGACTGAGGATTGGGATCCATTTGTGATTTCATCCACTTTTAATACTATTTAATTGAGCAGCCACCATGTAAGAAACTAGAGCCCAGTCACAGAGAAACAAACGAGACGGACAAATTAAGAATTTTCCAAGCTTATAATCAAAGTTTAACAGCTAAAGCAACTAGCAATCTATCGTGACATTTACTGTATGTTAGTGTTTTGCATTCTTGTTACTGGAAAGTATGTAAAAAATAAAAAAAAACTGTGCTTATGAACTCCCCCCAAACCCACTCTACTTAAAAGCTACATCTGAGTTAGAAGAGTAACCTCTGCTTTTTCCCGGCTTTATTTCAGACTGAAGCCGGGTCCTACCTGGGGTCCCAAGTTGACCTACACCCCAGTGACCTAGGAACACAAGAACACACCTACTCCCGCCTCCTGACACGGATTCCTTATTTTAATTAGCCAGCACCACTGTCACTCAAGATGTTTTGCACTGTCATTGGCCCCAAAGTCTTACAGGTTGGCAAGTTTCTGCCAACTGGTAAGCATCGGTTGTCATTATTTTCGAGAAGCAAAGTAGGGGTTGTTACAGGGAAGAGACTCAAGAGCTATGAAATATGTAGGGTGACGCCCTTACCTGAGCGACCTGCGATCCAACCGCCGCCGCGACGAATCGGCCTCTGGGTGGGGGTTTTCTGGCCAAAAAGAAAACAACTCAGCCGGGAACGGGCGCCCAGGCCATGGAGAAGCCGGTTCAAACTTCACCTGTTCACGCCGGTGGAGGTGAGGTGGGGGAGAATGCCAGAAACAGCACCGGATCCTTCCGAACTGAGAGAGCCTCAAACTACAGCCCCCTCAGCGGCCGAGTTTTGACGTTTCCTATTGTTGCCGGAAGTGACGTCAGGGTTCAGAGGCTTCGGAAGCTTCAGAAAGTATCTTCATCTCCATGGTCTACGATTCGTCACAGAGTCTTGGCTTCTCACTTCCCAGTTCGAGCCCCTCTGAGTCTCAAAACTGGGAAGACTTCCAATCTGCACTTTGGGATCTGACTGAATGTAGAAAAACCTCTCGGCAGGACGAGTCTTCCAAGGGCTCTGGATAGACATTCTGTGGAATCTGCGGCGGAGAATCCAGGGACGTGGCGAAGCCGACCCCTTTGAAGGTCCTGCGGCGGTGCTCCGAATACAAACGGTCGGCGCGAGAAGCGCGCCCCGGCAGCGGCGTCGGGCCGCAGGGACTCGTTGCTGCAGGCTGGGCTCCTGGGGTTCTCGGGTTGCATATGCTACTACCACCTCCTTTGCCCGTTGTGCGGGGCTAGAGGCCTTCGGAGCCCTTTCTTTGCTGGGCCGTTCTGGGTGAGCGCGGGGAAGCCGACGGGGCTGCGCCCGGGATTTGGCGGGGGTCGCCTCTCTAAGCTGCCCTAACCGAAGCCCTGGGAAACAGCTCTGTCTTATCCTTTAAATTAAGTGGGAGGAGGAGAGCCCTAGATGTGCCTTGCCCATGAACCCCACTGGGATATCCTTTTGATAACGTCCAAGCGGGAAGAGCTCATCGTCTCAGATAGGTTATCACTTAGAGTCCTGGACGGACCGATTCCTCTTATTGGAGCCTCTGAGCTGAGCAATCCGGCTCTTCGGAAAACTGCTGAGAGGGAAGAGCTGAGGATAGTTGATGTTTTCCTTGTTTTACCTTTCCCGAGTGTTTCAGGGGGAAAGAAAAAGTACTTCACTTTCTTACAGGACTGGATTTTTTCGTTACTGGGGGAAAAAAATACTGAAATTTGGATTCTGGAATCAGGGCTGTAGTAGACTTTTTCTAAAATTATCCACAGACCTTTACACGGTTTTATATATGAACACAGCTATTCCGCAGAGTTATATTCTTGACCCTTACTCCCCCTTTCCCCCAATTTTCTCTTCTATTATTTTTACTAGATAATATCAATAGCTGTCACAAACTCTTAGTCATCAACCATAGTCCTTACAACAATCGGTTTAATTGTTTCATTCTGAACAAAAATCACTTGAGTTCATTGGCATTCCATTGGAAGATGTCATTTAATGACCTTTAGTGGCAGTGAGACCGAATTAGATTAATCGTCTTAAACTGCTATTTTATACCATTTTCACGATGCCTCCTGTAATATAGTGGGGCAGATCTAACTCGTAGCAGAGAACTCTGGAGGAAGCTAGGAAGACCATTTTAGTGATTAAATCTGTGCTACAAGCTGAGGAGTATATGCCTTTGTCTTTTAATTTCTTTTTATAAGTGTTGTAAAGTGAAAATGTTAAGTGACTTCTTAAAAAGTTATTTTTAATGTCTGAAACTACTGTGTTAAAACGTGAACAATTCCTAGGTTGGCTTTTTGTTAATGTCTTAATTTTTAGTGTTTTTCAGTTTTATAATAAACTGTAGAGCCTTCCATAAAAATGTAGAACAGTAGCTGTAATTTTTTTCTGTAATACTCAATTTTTTTAATCCTTTAATTTTTTCTTTCCTATTTTATCACTTCTCTTCCTCACCTACAGATCCCAGCTGTACTTTTATCATACTCTTCTTTAGAATACTTATTCTGCTGGTACAGAAGAGGATGTGTTGCAGGGATATATATACTTTGTTGTCAGAAATTCCATTAGCAGAAGTAGAAATAATGAGACATTAATATATGTTACAGGACTTAAGAGAAAGGAAAGATACTATAAAGTGTTAAATAAAACAAAATTTCATGTATCACAGAGATGGAATATACCTCAAAAAGGGTTAAAAGAAGTCTGTGGAAAGACATAAAATTTATACTAAATTAATAGAATGTCTTAGGAGAAAAAGTGCCCCTAGAAGAATTGATTAAGGTACATGGGTCTGGAGGCTTCCCAGGTGGCACGAGCAGTAAAGAACCCACCTGGCAATACAGGAGAAGGTAAGAGACTCAGGTTCTATTCTTGGGTGGGGAGGATTCCCCGGAGGAAGGCATGGCAACTCACTCCAGTATTCTTGCCTGGAGAGTCCCAGGGATAGAGGAGCCTTGCAGACTACACCCCATGGAGTTGCAAAGAGTCGGAGGCAACTGAAGCAATTGCACTGGTGTCCTACTATATTGGCCAGTGACAACACCCAAAAATATATATATTTTTTGCAGTCAACAACCAGATTAATCCTACCTACTTCATCTTTTCCAGGAAAATTAAGGCTGGTCTTGGGAAATCATCCTTAACTGCTTCCCTATGTACACATATTCCACCAGTTATCCTGAAAGATGTTAAATAAGGTTGATCTTTCTTGGCCAATATATTGTTGAAAGTGATTTTTAGAATGACTTCCTTTTTTTCTAGGTTTTTTTTGCATTTGACACGCTTGAAATTTCCTCTGCTTAAAAATGTAAATGCTTAGTTGAGGTGGNCTTCCCTATGTACACATATTCCACCAGTTATCCTGAAAGATGTTAAATAAGGTTGATTTTTCTTGGCCAATATATTGTTGAAAGTGATTTTTAGAATGACTTCCTTTTTTTCTAGGTTTTTTTTGCATTTGACACGCTTGAAATTTCCTCTGCTTAAAAATGTAAATGCTTAGTTGAGGTGGTTGATTGGCTGGAAAATATTGACTAAAACTCACATCAGTTCAGTTCAGTTCAGTTCAGTCGCTCAGTCGTGTCCGCCTCTGTGACCCCATGAATCATAGCAGGCCAGGCCTCTCTGTCCATCACCAACTCCCGGAGTTCACTCAGACTCACTATTTGATAATGTGTTCTTTACCTTGTGGATAAAGGAGGGGAGACTTGGAACAGGAAGTGAAGGTGAAAGTTGCGCTGGACTCTTTGCGACCCCATGGACTTATACAGTCAATGGAATTCTCCAGGCCAGAATACTGGAGTGGGCAGCCTTTCCTTCTCCAGGGGATCTTCCCAACCCAGGGATCAGTCCTAGGTTTCCTGCATTGCAGTCAGCTTATTTACCAACTGAACCACATGGGAAACCCAAGAATACTTCAGTGGGTAACCTATCCCTTCTTTAGGGGATCTTCCCAATCCAGGAATCTAACCTGGGTATTCTACATTGCAGACGATTCTTTACCAGCTGAGCTATAAGGAAAAAGATACTATGTTTAAGAGGTGGAAAGGGTATAGAATTGCAGCCAGTGGCTTAATATAGAAAGTTTACTAAATTTAGGATTTTGCACATTTGTACCCCATCTCAGGTTATATATAGATACAGGGAAGATGCGTGAGAAGGTGATTTGTACCCTAGGCAACTGCTGAGATGTTGACCAGGGGGACATGATCATGCTGACTCTAGTTCCCCTGATTTATGAATTGTTCTGTTTTGTTTTTAATGTCAGTGACTTCATTTGAGAGGAGCAGCATTCCCAGAGGATTCAGTACCCAAGGTATTGTTATATATTTGGACAGTTATAAATACTAGATATTTTGAAGTGTGTTACTGAGCTTTGCCTCATTGGTTACAGTTTAGAAGCCCTTTCTCTCTTTCTTGCAAAAGTTTTTAACCATTTGTTTACCTGTTTAGGTACCTCCCTTGGGAATAACCTCCTTTAGTCTAAAGAAAGCCCTGCCCCATGCAATAAAATGAGTCATTTAAAAATGTAATTCCATGGTATTATTTTCTTTGAGATTTAAAAAAATGAACCATTTAAAATCTCAAATATTGTTCATATCTTTTTGTGCACATAAAAGTACACACATATTCTGCTATTTGTATCCATTGGCCTCATACTCCTGTTTCATGGACCCTGAGTATGTTAGTATATATCACTAATAAGTTTCCCAAAATCATTGTACGACTTTACACTTTCACAGCATTGTGCTGTGTTTCAGATGCTTTGCAACCTTGCCTTTGGGTTTACTTTGTAATTTCCTAATGATTGATAAGGTTGCATATCTTTTCACATTTTTATTGTTTTCACGTTTACTTTTCTGTAAAGTTCCTGTTCAGATCTCTTTCCTGTTTTTCTATTGAGTTGTCTTCCTTATTACTTTGTAGGATTTTGTTTTAAATCTTTTTGTTGGTTATGTATATTGACAGTATCAACTTCCCCTTAATGACTTATCTTTCCATTCTCCTAATGGTATCTTTCGATGAACAGAAGATAGTTTATTGTGGCTCATTTTATCAATCTTAAGACAAGAAATCTTTTTGTACCTGAAGAATCATGTATTCTATTCTATAATCTCCAAAAAGCCTATCTGTCTTATATTTCACATTTAGATTTTTGACAAACCTGTAATTGATTGTAAAGGATATAAAGTTCCCTTTACATCAAAGAGGTCAACATTTATTTATCCCATCTGGGTATTCAGTTGACACAGTACAATCTATTGAAAAAGAGCATCCATTCTCCAGGGCTATTCTCCATCAACTTTGTCATAAGTCTAGTGTTGATATATGCATGGTCTATTTCTGTGCATTATTCTGTTTCATTGTATTGGTAGATATTTTGAATAATTCTAAATTTAACTTTATAATGATTCTCCATATCGAGTGGTTGAATTTTCCAATTTTGATCATCTTCACCATGGTGTTATTTCCCATTTATCTTTTGCATATCTATGCAAATTTTAGAATCAGCTTGTGAATTTCCACCTTTAAAAATCTACAGTGTGTTTTGGTGGGGCATGGGATGGAGGGAATGCATTGAATTATGAGATCAACTTACTGAGTCTTTAAATCCTTGATCTGAATGTAGACCTCTTATTTAGGGCTTTATATCAATAAAGTTTTCTGTTGTTTTGTTTTGTTTTGTTTGAGGTCTTACAGATCTGTTTTAAATTTATTCACACATTTATGATATTTGAGGCTAGTGAATTATTTATACATATATTTTTAAACATTTTCTAAATTATTTGAGAAATACAGAGAAATATGATCAATATTTGTATATTGACCTTCAGTCCAGCAACCTTGCTAAATTCGTTTTATTTCTTTTGAATTTTTTCAAATACAGTCTGTGAGTAGTAACATTTTTATTTTCTTCCTTTTTAGTTTTTATTTCTTTTTCTTGTATTTTTGTACTAAGACCCATAGTACAATATTGAATAGAAATGGTAAGAGTGAATAAACTTGCCTTTTCCCCATCTCAGGAAGAAAGCTTTCAATATTTCACCTTTACATATGATGTTTACGGTAAATTTTTTGTAAATATCCTGTAGATGATGGCAAGCAGTTCCCTTCTATTCCTAAGTATTGTAAATGTTGAATTTTATCAAATGCTTATTTTACATATATTGAAATCATTATAAGACTTTTTTTCTTTATTTGTTCACATTGAGTTATGCTGATTTTTGTTGTTGTTGATCAGATAGTTTCAACTTTGATCTCTGGAAGCTGTTTCATTCCCTGTGACATACTCCTATCAGTGTGGGATTGGTTTCTTTGTTTTGTGTGTACTTTTTTACTTTCTAGAATGATACAATGATAAAAGGAGCCTCAGGCTCATCTTGTACATTTCCTGCCCCAGTCCGAGAATTGGCCATTTCTCCACGGAGCCAGCATTGCACATATTTCTGTATCTATATTAAGCTAAACATGAGTTCATACTGATATGTTGAACTAATCCGCAAGGCAGGGCTGTTTCCAGTCGACTCCCTTTGCTTCTCTGTAAACTCCCACTCCAGCAGTGAGAATCATACCTTCTACTATTCAGCCATCCATTTACCTAATTGTTCAATTCCAGCGTATATGTGTACATGGGAAATGACTTTATAACTAGAGTACAGTGTTTATGTGCAGTTCATTTTTTCCTTTAGTCTTCTAGGTGCCTCTCATTTCCAAAGTTAACTTTCGGCTTTTTTCACCCTCCCCTTCTGTGAGGTTGCTTTGCACATTAACTGTTTGTGATCTTTCTTCTTACTTCTGAATCCTTGCAGCCAATCTCTAGTTTTATTGTCTTTACAGTTTTGCCTTTTCCAGAATGTCATAAAATGGAAAACAAACAATATGTAGTCTTTTCAAAATTGTTTCTTTTACTTAGCAAGATGCGTTAAGGTTCATTTCTGTCTTGGTTGCCTTTCTTTGTTGTTGAACAATATACTGTTGTATAGATGTATTAGGTTTTTTTTTTTTTAATTCATTTGCCTATTGAAGGACATCCTAATATCTTTTGGTTTTGGATGATTAAGAGGAAAGCTACTATAAACATTTCCATGCAAAATCTTGTAAGTACATTTAAAATTTTAAATCAGTTGTGTAAATATGTACTAGCACAACTGCTAATTGTGTGACATTTAGCTTTGTAAGAGTCTGCCAGACCATCTTCCAACATGACTATGCAGTTCGCATTCCCACCTACCAAAAATGAGAGTTCCTATTGCTATTCTCATAGGCATTTGGTACTATCAGTTTTTTGGATTCTAACCATTATAATAAGATATGCAGTGGTGTCATTTTTTAATTTATAATTACATGATGACATTTGATGTTGAGCATCTTACATGCTTATTTGCCATCTATATCTTCTTTGGGGCTTTCCAGGTGGCTCAGTGGTAAAGAATCTGCCTGCCAAGTAGAAAATGGGAGTTTGATACCTAGGTCAGGAAGATCCCCTGCAGGAGGAAATGGCAGCCTACTCCAGTATTCTTGCTTGGGAAATCCCATGGACAGAGGAGCCTGTCAAGCTACAGTCCTTGAGTTCACAAAGAGTCGGACACACTTAAACCACTACCACCACATCTTTAATGAGACTTTCAGATAGTAGGCCCATTTTTAAATAGGGTTGTTTTCTTACTCTAACATTTAAGAGTTCTTTGTGTACTTTGGAAATAAGTCTTTTATCTAGTATGTATTTTATAAATATTCTGTCTGTGACCTGTCTGTTCATTCTCTAATAGTGTATTTTGTAGAAGTTTCAAATTTTAATGAATTCCAACTCAATATTTTGTGAGTTGTGATGATTTTTCTAAAAACTCATTGTTAAACCTGGGGATCAGAGGTGGTTGCCTGTTGCCTGTTGGAGCAGGTTATATATGGAGGGAGGGAGTGGAAGCAGAGGAACAGTAAATCTCTAGGGTTTAGTCGCTTCTTATGTCAACCTTCAAATAATCATTCTCATTTCAAGCCTCTGGCTGTACCCCTCAGGAAAATCAAGGACCCTCATTTCTGAACCTGTCTTGCTGTTTCAGTTTCCTCCTAAATAGGTGGATGGGATTGATCTAACTTTGCTCTGCTAGGTTGGTTGTTAACTCATCCATCTGTTTTCCATCTTCCAAAATTTTCTCATGTGGAGTCCCGTCTGGTTTTCTTTTTCCTGATGAGTATATATGGTTTCTAATCATTTACTTTCATTTTACTGGAGTTTAGGAAAGGGAATAAAGGTAACATACATTTTAATCTGCCATATGTAATTAGCCGAATCCTGAATTTTTTTAAACTCATCTATTTTTATTTTTTAAGCAAGCCATCTGATTTACCGCTATGTAAGTTCAGAGCCCTGGGAATACTGACTAAACCTGTGCTTAATTTCTTTGTCTCCCTTTCCTACTGATTTTATTATGTACCCTTTATAAAGTAGCCAAAATAGTCATTGATAGAGATTATTTTAGGGGGATATGTCTTCCCAAATGGTACTTTGTTGTACCATAATTTAAGTATTTGTGAGAGTGTCATAGAATATCAGTGGTAAAGAATCTGCATGCCAGTGCAGGAGGCACAAGAGATGTGGGTTCAGTCCCTGAGTTGGGAAGCTGCCCTGGAGGAGGAAATGGCAACCTACTCCAGTATTCTTGCCTGGAAAATGCTATGGACAGAGGAGCCCATGGGATCACGAAGAGTCAGACATGACTGAGAACGCATACATGTAATATCAGACTCATTGTAAGAAAATGAACATCTGGAAAACTTACTTTTTTTTTTTTTTAATGAAAAAATATTGAAGGGAAAAGTGCACCTGACATTCAGGAATATATAGAGGATACCAGACCAATAGGGAAGATAAATTGGGGAGAAATAGCTAAAATAAATACAGTAAGTGTGTATGAGCTATGAACAAAAGAGATTAAATAAGCTTCAGAACTACAAAGAGTTAAACAATGTCTTATGGATTTCCTTTTTTTTTCAGGTGAAAAATTAGATAATTTTCAAAGCTGGAATTGAATCAAACGTTAAATAATGGCAACAGGTGATTTAAAAAGAAGCTTACGGAACTTAGAACAAGTGCTTCGCTCACTAAATTATCCTAGAGAGGTGGATTGTGTAGGGTAAGCTGCAATATTGAACTTCTTTGTATTATTTTCACTAATGATGTGAGGTAACATTTGACATGGGAGGAGTACAGATTTTATATAGGTCTTTTAATTTTTTTCATCGAAGTTACTGAGATATTTTAGAAAGCAGTTAGGAGTTTATTTCTAAGTAGGAATTAATGAAAAATTCCAACTCGAGATTTGAAACAGCTTTTAAAAGTAGAAGCACAATATTGTAAATTCGTTCTCTGTACAACTTTTAATCTCATGGAAGTATAATGGATTTCATTAATTCTTTAGTTTACCAGCCTTCCACATTTAGTTGGGTGGTATTCCTTTTTGATTTGGAAGATTCTAGTTAACAGATTTCTTATGACAACTTATATCATACTTGTAGATTGTTATTAAGCTGTCTCACTTAATAGCCCCACTTTGACCATTTGCTTTAGTTGCCATTGTCCAAATATGACTGACTTGCCTTTATAAAATATAGCAACATACATTTCTTCTCTAATTCTGCTAGTCTAATATACACTCCTATCATTCTTTAGACTTTGATACCTCTTTTCCTTCCTATGTGGGGTTGCTGACTGATTAAATATCTCTCCCAGTAGAATGCAGCTTGACGTCTGGTGCTTTTATTCAATTCACTGCAGTCTCCCCCTTTCTAGAACTGCATGGAACATCTTAGAAGCTAATTAGACATTCTATGAATGTGTTGAGGGACAAGTTCATATTAGGTATGTGTTCAAGTAGTGAGTGAACCTGAGTTAAACCAACTACTCAGTAGCATCCTAGATATTCTCATTGTGAATCAGAGAAAACTAAGAGAAGGCTGCCATTGAAAGGGTAGTGAAGACACAGGGAAAGTTTAGCTCAGATGGCTGTTATTACGACCATCATTTGTGAGAAGCAGAAGGTTATTCCCTGATCTGCTGCCATACTATGTACCGGTCATATATTTCTCAAAACAGGGATATCTCTACTATCCAGACTTGCAGCGACTAATCAGTGTGAGTAACCACATTTTCTTCTTCCCACTTTTAAGCATTAACATTTTAAAAGGCATTTTGGATAGAAATAACTCTGAAATGTACTAATTATCCTCCTGTCTTCTGAGTATAGCATTCAAACATTTGATTTTTCTTAGTGACTTAAGCTTATCATTAAGAACAAGTTTAGATTATTTTATAATGTAGTAATGTCTGCAGGGTTTATTGACATGGGGTTGGGAGAGGTAACACTATCTTGTTGCTTCAGATTGCTCTCCTTGGCCTGACACACACGCACGCATGCACGCACGCACGCACGCACGCACGCACACACACACACACACCCCCTCCATGTATTTTGGGTTCTTTATACTTTTTCCCTTTTTAAAGTTTTATCCTGACATTGGCTGTTTTTTGTGTTGTCTTGGCAATTTATAGTATATTTTTCTTACTGTTTCTAGTCTAAGTCCATGGAAACTGGATAACCAAGATTTTTGAGATTATTTAGCAAAAGAGGTATTCATTACAGATTGGCTGTTTTCTATTATAATGTTCATAAAATAGACAGATTTTTCTGTAAAAAGTACTTTTTCATGTTCTGTTTTGAACTGTCTTACAGAGAGACAGAGTTGCCAGAGCAATTTTCTTATTGAGTAAATTATAATTGTACCCATAAAGATAAAAGAGAAACAATTTATTTTTGTCCTGAAAAAACAAAGTGTAGTGTTATCTTATTTGTTCTCTTCCTCATTTTAAAATTTGGGGCAGGATGGGGAGATTTATATACATGTTTGAATTTTGTGGAAAACAATCATTTGAAGTAAGTACATTGTTACATCAGTTGAACAAATACTTGCTGTGCTTTGTTGAGAGAGAATCAGTGAAGGCACTTCTTGGTGAGAAAGATCCATGTGTGGAGACAGTTAGACAATAGTACCAGACAAGGGCATGAGGCATCAGATCCTGAACACCTGGGGAGTTGTTCTAGAGACATCCTTGTGGGTCAGAAAGATGGCCTAATGGAAGGCTTGAGATTGGATGGATTATTCATACAGAATGAATGACACATAACTGAAGAGAAAGACATACTTTTCTAGGCTAGAAGAATTAGCATAATCTAACAAGGTAGATTCCAAATGAGCCTGATGTCAGGGGAAGATCGTAAACTGGTCAGCCTTGTTAGCAGTGATGCCTTTTCCAGCCCTGGTATCCTCATCTGTAACTTAGAATTCATAGTATTTTTCTCTTGGAGGTTTATGATAAAGAGTAAGTGAGGTAATATGAGAATGTTTGCAAAACTATAAAAGCTACTTGTGTACTGTAAGGAGGTACATTTGGTGTATTGGTAGGAGAAAATAGACTAAATCAAGGAAGGCCAGTCTTTGGAAAATCAATAAATACTGTGATAAACAGACTGTTGGTATTGATGCTGAAGAGTTTTTGATTCATAGTAATTTGGCTGCACTGGTTTAGAGTAGGGGTGGAATCTGAAGGGTCTCGTGCATCACCTAATTATTATGGCTGTTGTGTTAAATTATGAGTTTTTAACAGCTTTTCATTGTGGAATTAAACATATTAAAAATCTTTTTTCTTTTTTTCCATACAGTTTGGTAAAGGGAGATACAGCAGCCTCTCTGCCCATCATCAGCTATTCCCTTACCTCATACTCACCCTATGTAGCAGAACTTCTGGTCGACTCCAATGTTGAGCTCCTAGCAAAGAATGACTTGCGCTTCATAGATACTGTCTATAAGGTATTTTGAGTTTACGGAACAATAATTCTTTTAGAAGTCATCGAATGTTTTTTTTAGACCAATATTTTTATAACTCCTTACATATATAGTTGACAGTATTTTCATATGTATTTATCTTATGTAAGTGCAGTCTCTGTTACAATCAAGATGCAATTTGTTTGCTTTTATGTTTCATACCCTAATAAATATGATGACTGGTAAACCTCATTGATTATCATTTGTCTATTTTATATCTGTTTTTAGTAAAACTTGGTATACTGGCAGAAGTTAGAGTGAATGTAGTTTTATTAAGTAAAATTTGTGGTTCATAGAATTGTGAGTTAATTTATTAATTTAGTTGTTTGTAAGAAGGAACTGCAACTTATGTTAGAACAACTTGTGTTCCTTGAGATATGAAACCATGTCTTATTATCTACTTTGGCATCTACACTTTGTACTACATGTATCCTGAACTTAATCTCTGTTTGATTTTTCAAAGCCCTACTTTGTATCATTAATTTTATTTATGTACTGTGGTTTATGTAACCTTAAAAAAAATAGTAAAAGCCAATTTATCAAATCAAATCTGCTTTTTTTTTTTCTTTTTTAAGTAGAGTTTGATGAGATGGTAGCTTTTATATGTAGTCTCTGTTTAATCTTCCCTTTCTTTGCTTCTTACCTCAGAAAGCATCCATGGCAGCCTAAAAGGACTTCTAGGAAATCTGAGGTTACACAGAAGAGATTTTGGAAATTACTGTTTTAATCTGTTTCTTTCATTTTACACACGAGAAATTGAAACTGAGTAGCCTACTGACTTGTCTAAAAATGTCATAATTTCTATAAACAAAGAGAACTGTGGTTTTCTGATACCTGGTATTAGCAAGCAAAGGAGTTTTTCTAGTTCCTATGAGAATATTTGAAGCTTTTGATGATTATCTTTTCCATCTTTCTGGATAGCTATCTGGTACATTCCTAGCTACCTGTTTTCTACATATTTCCTACTTGATCAGATCTCATAGTACCCCTACAAATCTCTTTAGTGCCCTTTCTATAATGGCTTAATCCTCCCTCA
Source organism: Neotragus moschatus (assembly GCA_006410615.1). Classification (NCBI taxonomy): domain Eukaryota; kingdom Metazoa; phylum Chordata; class Mammalia; order Artiodactyla; family Bovidae; genus Neotragus; species Neotragus moschatus. The sequence continues at coordinate 1,292,542 of SJYA01001183.1, forward strand.
TCTCTAAAAATGGTAGTACATCCCTGGTCACTTACCATTTTAGATTTTTGAAAGAAGTTGCTCCCAACCTTTATGCTGGTCTATTACTTCCTCTTTACAGCTTCTTCGTGATCAGTTTAATTATAAACCAATCTTGACAAAAAAGCAGTTTATCCAGTGTGGATTTGCAGAATGGAAAATCCAAATTATATGTGACATTTTGAATTGTGTGATGAAAAAGCACAAGGAGTTGAGTAGTCTTGAGAAGGTAATTTTATTAATAGATTTTTAACTTATGTTAAGTGGCTATATTTTAATATATAAAGTCAATATCTAGTCAGCAAATTAATGCACAGTGCAGTTACTGTGCTACTCACAGATCTGAGTGGCTTTACAATGCCTGATGTTTGCTTTAAATACAAGTCATTTGTTTTGACACATTTGTGACTTGGAGCTACTAGTCCTAAACTAATATAACAAACTAACATAACACATTTTCATCACTTTGTAGTTTTCAAAAAACATGTGGTCTCATTAGACTTGCAGTATTTGGCAGTCACATTTCATGAAAATTTAAATGATAGAGGAATTTAATATAGACATGCTACCTTCCCACATAGTTTAGAAAGAAAGAAAGAAAGAGAAGTCGCTCAGTCATGTCCGACTCTTTGCGACTCCATGGACTGTACCCTACCAGGCTCCTCCCTCCATGGGATTTCCCAGGCAAGAGTACTGGAGTGGGTTGCCATTTCCTTCTCTGGATCTTCCCAACCCAGAGATCAAACCTGGGTCTCCCGCATTCCAGGCAGACGCTTGAAAATCTGAGCCACCAGGGAAGCACATAGTTTATGAAGTCTTAATACCTTTTTTTTTTAGACTCCATCACAACAAAGAAAAAAGACCAGTTCTGCTAAGCCAGAACCTTGTTCAAGTGCTGAGAAGACATCTACTGAACCTGTGGGCATTGATGTCACTGGCAGATTTGTGACTTCAGGAAAGGTGGGACAGTACAAAGATAGTGTGTCGCATTAAGAATTACCTGCCTAACTGATCCAACACACAGGTTCACTTTTCTGCCTAACATCTAGAAAAACATTCTACTCAGACATTAGAGTGTAAGGATTTTTCACAGTACATATCGTGTTTTATCTGGGAACATTCCTAAAGTTAGAAGAGGGTAGAAATGTACAGTTGAGCACGTTTTCTTTTTATATTTCTAATCCCAAATTCTGCCTCTTGTGATGGTGAAAATTTACTCTTAATAATGTATCTAATCTTCCTAAAGGCCTCTGCTTTAGTTCTAGGTCTTGATTTATATACATTCATATTTCTGTACCAGGAATGTAGGTTAGCCAATGGTTGATAGTCCTTAAATCTTTAATCTGGTTTGGGGATGGTGTTTTGAATATTTTCTGTTTGTTGGTCGACACTTTCCCTGTCCTTGTCTGCTTCAACAAGCTGTGGCTGAAGAGTTCAATGCATTTAGGGGTAGTTTTTCTATCTCCAAGGGAAAATGAAGCCATAATATTATTTTATAATGGTAAATATGCTTTCAGCTGTCTTCCGTGTGGGGCAAACCCATCGAGACTGAAGGATAGACTATCAGGCAAATAATCAGTGTGTCATTAGATACAGGATTTGAGTATATTTTAGCTGAAGTAAGATTCAGGGAATTATTTTTCCCCAATTCATAATATGGGTTATATAAGCAGAATCTGTGAGTTTATTTATACTTTACTCCATTATAAAATGTAATGACACTTAACTGTAAGAAAAAGGCTCCTGTGTCAGGAACTTAAAAAGAAAACTGCCTATTCTGTCTCAGGTAATGAGGGCACTGTGAAAACAAACGTAACTGTCCTGAATCCTTTCCCAACTAGAACTTATCTAAACAAGGAATTTCTTATTCCGGATTTTTCAAATATTCATTGTGCTTTTTAAGCACAATATTAGGTACACTATAAGGACTTAATGAATCTGAGTTGATATAACTGAATACATTTTTCAATCTTCTATTTCAGTGTGGGGCTGAAGAATGATCTAAATTGTCTTAACAGAAAAAGATACAAAATTTTAAGACATTAGACTCATTATTAATTTTCTTAAAATTTCTTTTGTTATCTATCAAAGTTTTATCAATTATATCAAAATTATCAGAAATTTGGGTAGGTATTAAAATTCTTCCAGTTTAGAGAAGTTGGAGTCAGTAAGTACGCTGGTTTCCATGAGAAGCTGAGTCAGTGCTAAAGCGAATTGTCTCCTTCTCCCATGCTTTTCTGGAGTGCTAGTTGTGGCTTCTGTGTCATGTGTGCTGAGTTTTCATTGTATATGTGCAGATTGTCTGTAGAAAAAGGAAGTAGGCAGAAGAGTGCTGCATAAATGCAGTTTCACCTAAAGCCTTCCTCTCAATGCTTTCCTTTTGTAATTGTTACTGAGGGTCTGATGTTTTGTGGTTTATTTAATAGAAAAAAACATTGTAATGAGTCCTACTCATAAAGCCAGCTCAATTATCTATATACAGGAATAGTGTGTTAACCTTTTAAAAACAACTTCCTGTTACAGACCCTCTCAAACATTTACCAAAGTATCCATTCAGAGTTTTAGCAATTTGTCAACTCTTTGCTAATCTTCTTTTATCTTAATTGTAATCACTTTTCTCAACATCTTTTCCCCCAAATTGAAACCTTTTGAAACAAGTCACAGATGTCATTGAATAGATTATTTCAATATTTTGTAAAATATAAAAATGCTTCTAAAAAATCATGACCACAACTTTATCATCACATATAAAATATCAATAAATTTGTAATATTTGGTGTATGCATATATGGTAATTTATACTTCTATAAATCTTAAATGGAAAATAGGATGTTTGGTTTGAAAAATTACTATGTGTGTGTTTAAAATAATTGTGGAAGAGAACATGAAAGCATCTCTGATGTATTTTTCTGTATGCAGAAGAAAGCTGTGGTGATCCGACACCTGTACAATGAAGATGGTGCTAACATTCCTGAAGATACAGTAACAGATAATAACGAAGCATTTGATGTTTGTGACTTAAAGGCTGCTGAAATAACAATTCCTGATTTAGAGGTTCCTGACATTAACTGTGAACAACAAGTAAGAATTTGGGGCTTCTCGAACCAGAATTTCTTGCTTTGATGTACATAATTATTTAAGCGTCTAACCTTTGTAACATTTCTAGTCTTTTAAACTATTGATCATGACATGTTACCATTACTTAAGAATCACTAAGTCTTACTGAATATAATTAAAAAGATATTATTTGCTCCTCATGTTTAGGGTACTAGGAGAGATGATGCAAAGATGAATAAAACATAGGACTTTAGCTTTACAATCTAGTGAGAGACGTAGACTACTTTATAGTGAAGGTTCTTTCCTACCTCTTCCCTATATTGATGAATGGAAAAAAATGATGCACTACAGCCCTTTCATTTTCCTTTTGGGGCCCTTGCTGTCCTTTGTGCCCTCTTTCCCTCTCTTTCCAAGAGTATTTATTACTTTGTAGTCACAGACCCCTGTTAGTGTCTGGTCATTACTGCCTCTGTTAAAACTTCTTTTTCTGTCTTTAATGCCTTGTGACTTATATCTTGTTATATAGTTGACATGTAAAAGCCACCAGATATCCATTAGGCTTATTTCCTGTTTATAGCAAAGGGAACAATCTCAGTGTACTTTCATTTGCTGATAATTTCCTCTTAGTTTTCCTAATTATAAGACGCTAGTTAGTTACAGTTTTATTTTCCTAACTGATACTGTTCTATCATTTTAGGATATAAAAGTCAATCCTGAGGTTACTGCATTAAAGTCTATGCTTGCTGAATGCCAAGAAAAGCTTAAGAAACTGACTTGCATAGAGAGTAGATTAGAATCTTTGGAAGAAAAAATGAAAGGGAAAGTGATGGTGAATGAAAAAACCTGGGCTAATCTTCTGAGTCGTGTCACTCTTCTTGAAACAGAAATGCTTTTATCTAAAAAGGTATTTTCTTTCCTTTGCTTTTACAGAGTATCTCAGACATAATAAAGTACTTTTTATTCATTATTATGTGTGTATTCTTCGGGATGCTAAATAAGAGACTGTTTTGGGTCTTGGGAAGTGTTTAGTTGGAATGAAGTCCTAGTTGGACACAGCCCGTTTGGTGGTGCCTGTTGTGCCTGCTTTTCCCTTCATCCAGTAAGATAATCTGATGAACTTGTATCAATTTCTGGTCCTAGTCTATCTTTCCTTCTTAAAAAGTAGATTCAAGGTTTCTATCTCCTTCCACATTTGAAAGATCATTTTTTATATGTAGAGATATTTATGTTTTGCTTGTAAATAAAATAAAAGTATCTAAGCATATATATGTTATGCTTAGCAGTAAGAATATAAATTGAGAACATATCTTTTCATTTTATTCTAAATACTAAATTATATTATTTCAGAATGATGAATATATAGAGTTTAATGAGATGAGTGAAGACTATGCTTCCAGTAGCGACATGGACAATCTCAATCCAGGTGAGCTCTTGGTGTATTGGAATTGGTGATATGATTAGGAGATTTCACAAAAATGTTTTTATAGTGTTTGATTATTTTAATCCCTGAAACCTTATTTTTTTAGAAATTGCAAAACTCCTAAGAAGAAAGAAAATACTGAACTTATAGACAAGTCAAGAGTTGCTAGAAAAGCCAACTTACATACAGTAGTGGAATAAATTCCAGTGCACAAAATTGCAAACTTGTAGAGAGGCGTTTTATTCTTTTATTTGCAAAGTGCTTTAGAATAATAAATGGACCTCCATAGTTTCTCAATTAAACTTAAGCAATAACTTTCACCAAGAATGGCTTCCCTGGTAGCTCAGATGGTAAAGAATCTGTCTGCAATGCAGGAGACCTGGGTTTAATCCCTGGGTCAGAAGATCCCCTGGAGAAGGGCATGGCAAACCACTGTAGTATTCTTGGCTGGAAAATCCCATGGACAGAGGAGCCTGGCAGCTATAGTCCATGGGGTCACAAAGAGCTGGACACGACTGAGTGCCTAACACATAATAACTTTCACATATGTGAATAATATATGTAAAAGAAAAAACACATTTGTCAGTAACCTGTAATGTGTTAAAAACCTCTTATATTTCAACAGTTCACTGATGATGATAGAATAGACCTAAAATTGGGGAAATCTCCATGTCCCTTAACTTCTTTGGCTGCTGGCATTTCCATTGTGACTGAATAGCAGGGATAACGTTTCTAAGCTGCTTTTCAGTGATAGCTTTTTTTTTTTTTTTTGATTCTTACACTTTTTGAAAAGACAAAGGTCTAAATTTTGTCTCATGTTATAATTAAATCATATTTGCAGAAGAGATATTTTTCCAAGTGAGAATTCATAATGAAGCTATAGTAATAAAAATTTAATTCTCAAGACAATACAAGTGCTTTATTATACATATTTTACAGATGAGGAAGAGAGATACTTAACTGCCAAAAGCTACAAAGCTACTGAATGATGGGACATGTTTGAATGGAGGCAAATTAGCTCTGACATTTTCTTCTCAGCACTGCATACTTAGTGTACATGCCAGTTTCATTCCACAGAGAACAATTTCAATATTTAAGTTGTTAGGTACAGTTATTAGAGATGCTGTTTCTGGCATTAAATTTATTATAGACTATAAGTTTCAGATTTGGTAAAAGTTGACTTTTTTCTCTTTATTATTCATTACTCAACAAATTTCTAAGCTCAGTTCCAAGACCCGTGAGAGCAAGAACTTTATCTTATGGTCTGTCCAAAATGTCTGTATTTTGTCCCCAGTAAATATTTACAGTAGAAATCAAGTTTTCATGCATTGCAAGAATACTGTATGCCTGCTATTTGCAAACATTGTCTTTGACAAGTTCGATGTTGCCTGTTTGGGCTTAAACTTTTTAAATAACATATTGCAGCACATACTATTAACCCCTTAGTTAAACACATAATCAAGTTTAAGACCTGCGCTAGGACTCAGAGTGATGAGCAGACAGCCTACTGTCTGACATGGATTATAGATTAGAAATGAGGTGAATACTTGTCTCAAAAAATTTTTAGTCTGACTCTGATCAATTAAAAGTCAAATTTATGAAGTTTATCCATTATATCTTACCTATACATGCTACCTGGAAGAAGAGGGTTTGACTTCTTTTAATGCTGAGAACAGCAGTTCACCAATCTGATTTTAGAATTATGTTGGGTTGGGGGTGGTTTCTGTGAAGTTCATACTGATGAGTGAGTAGAGGAATGGAGCAAACAGGCAAGAGACTGTGGCTTGATGAGAGCCTAAAGTTCTCATGTGGTGATACTCTCTTCCACAATACAAAGATTGTCTGTGTAGGCTTATGGTAAACTGTAAAATAGTTTAAATGGGTACCTGATTTTTGGTTTTTTTTGACCTTGTTTTTGCAAATGTACCATGACTAAAAATGCAGGGCTTGTGGGGTCGATTGGACAGAAAACTTGTCATTTCTGTGATGTTCTATAATTGAATTAGTTGTAGGAAAGACTTGCCATCATTTTGCTCAATGAATAATATCAGGATACTGGAAAAGGAAAGTTATTCAGTTATATAGAGAAATAAATCTGTGAACCCTGAATTTGAAGCAATTTTTTCCATACATATCAACTAAGGGTAGAATGTTTCTTGATTTTTAGGAAGTATATACAGTCAGTTTTAGTAATAATTGCCACTATTTTAAGAAAAGAAAATTCATGGGTCGGTAGCCTATATTTAAAAATACATTAACCTGTATATTCAGTTGATTGCTATCATGATAAAGATAATATTACTTTTCTTGATTTTTATTGGCCAGTTTTTGACATCTAGATCTTCATGTGCAGGTCATTATCCTAAAAGAATATTAAAGGCTCATCTAGACCTATACCAGTAGCCATTTTATATTGAGATGTTTATTTTCCTTCCCCCATACATAAAATTTTAGATATTTGACTCTCCCATGAAAGGAAAAGGTAATCTAAAAATTAATTTTTCCACAGATAGAAAAAGCAAAGAGGAAAGGCATGCAAATATTCCTTTGTCCTCTGGTTATAGTACGGTGTCATCAGATTCAACTCCCAGAACTTCAACTGTTAATTACTGTGGTTTGAAAGAGATCTCAGAGGTAAGAAGAATCTGGCAACCACTTACATGATTTCCTTTGTAATGTCAGAAAAAGAAAGCATTAGATTTAGTTGTAGATGCCATTGGCAAGAGAAATAGTGAAACTATAAATCTTAATCTCATAAAAATTCTTTGTGGTAAATAAACAGTACTCTGTGGGGTCGCACAGAATCAGACACGACTGAAGCGACTTAGCAGCAGCAGCAGCAGTGCAGTGTTTTAGACTGTTTTTTATATGTTCACGGTCCATCTTGGATTATGGTTTACTTTGAGAAATCACCTAAATTTGTTGCTTTTTAAATTAAAGGAAACAACAATGCAGAAAATGGAAAGGATGAAAAAAATGTAAGTAACCAAAAAAGGGCAACAGAGATTCATTTCTCTATAGGGAATTGTGTTGGATTACAGTATATAAAGAATGTACATGTGTGTTTCAAACCTTGAAGGTCTCTCAATCAGGTGTGGAATTTCCTTCAAGACTCCAGTGAATAATAAATCCATCTATAGTTATGTGTTCGTGAGATGAGTCACTGTTTTTGTTTCCAACAAGTGATATAAAACATTGTTAATGAAATTTAATTGCAGAGTAAAGAGTATGGTGCTATTTTTGGTTGATATTAACAGATAATCAAGAAATTATCTATTTTTGATAACTACTTTGTCAAACTATTAAATTATGTATGTCGATAAATGGTTTGGGGACATATAAGTATTGTTAAAGTGTTGCTAGTCTTTTTCAGAAAGTTGTTGGTATGATAAAACTGAATATGATACTTTCATCTAATACAAATATAAATTATGTATATTTTTTAAAGAGAAATTGAAATAAAATACGAAATTGTGTAAGATTATCATGCAGCCTACTACTTTAAAAAACTATAATTTTTTTTTTTGAAATATGAAATGTGCTGAAATAACTTATGCTCCATGATCTGAAGACTTAAAATTGACTCTAGTTATTTTACTTTCCCTTCTGGCCACAGTATACTTATTAACAGTACTTGTACCTATAAATAGGCACTGAAGTTTATTTAAGGCTAAAAAGCATAATTTCAGCAACCTAAATCCTACATCTCACTATGGATTAGTTATTTACTTAATATATTATTTATTTATTATATTTCAGGTTTGAAGAAACTGCAGAGTTACTGAAATGTCCAAATCACTAATTATAGAATTGTCTGCATGAACTTCTCTAGGACTTTGGCTACTGTACATGTTGTATATTTTAAAGAGTTCTCTATGCAATTTTAATACACTGGAATGTTCTTATTAGAATTTGAATTCCATTTGGTATATTTGCTTTTTGGTTCCATATTGAATAAATACTTAAATATTTTTGTGCTTTGATTATACTGCTTTACTGTTTTGCTATTCTTAGGACAGCTAAGGTGCCAGTACACTTCTTTTAGAGCGTGAAGTCATTCCAGCACTGTATTTTTGTGCTGACGTTTGTTGGCAGTGTGCTAAATAATATGTTTTTTAAAGTACAGGCTTGAGGACCATGGTTTACATCCTGTTGGAAACGCTCCACCTGAGACTTGCATGTTGTCCCTAGGAGGCTCTCATACATAACCATCTTGCCATCTGTACTAACGAATATGTTGTAATGAAAAGTTGAAAATACTCATTGAAATTTAAATAAAAATACAACTTTTTCATGCTCAGTCAAAAGGCAGCAACACATTTTCAGTTAATGTTGAGGAAGTCACGGCATGATTCTCCTTTTGTGTTTGGAAGCAAGTTGGACAGTTGTGAAAATGTGTTGAGTGTTTTAGTACTCTATTCTGTAACACATTTTAAGACCAGCAGCTCAGACACAGATGGTGGCCGTTCTGTATTACAAGATACACAATGAGTATTTTTGTTTGTTTTTTTAAATGATGGGAAGTTATATTCTTTTTGAGAGAGAAAATCTTAGATGAATTTAGAGAAAAGTGGAATTCATTTTAAATAACTAGATGAATTATTTTATTTACTCATATATTTATATAATGTAATTTGATATTTGCCACATGTGAAACATTAACAGTAAGTTAAAATTCTAAGTATAAGTAACCTAAAAAATACTTTTATTATTCTAATACAGGGACATGTGTAGTCATCATACTTTAGAATTATGAACTTTTGAAGTTAGGATACAACTTTGAGTTTAGTAGTTTCAGTAAATATTTCTAGAATTAATTCGTTTAGCTTTATTTTTTCATTTGTAAAAAGTTATAAACCAAGAGATTATGAAAAACCACTTTATCAATGAAACTTCTAAAAATTTAGTATCCGTAGGTATGGAATTGTAGCACCACCTTGTGGTTTATATGCTGGTATTTTACCTTTTATTAGGATACGTGGTTTCCCGTGAACATAGGATCTTATTTTCCCTTTGAAAAATCAGATTCAAGTTTTAAAAAGAAATGTTTTGGAATCTTCTTTTTTGCACAAAAGAGAAGTTATCTTCTTTTCTCATGGTCTCTTTTTCCCCTCTCTCTCCTTTATGTAGTATACACATATACCAATTGTTGTTGTTTAGGCTCTTAAGTTGTGTCCACTCTGCGATCTCATGGACTGTAGCTTGCCAAGCTCCTCTGTCCATGAAATTCCCAGGCAAGAATATTGTAGTGAGTTGCCATTTCCTTCTCCAGGGGATCTTCCTGACCCAGGGATAGAACACGCGTCTCCTGCATTGGCAGGTATCTTCTTTACCACTGAGCCACCAGGGAAGCCCTGGATACCAATTAAAAGATTTTAAACATTTTAAGTTTCCTGATCTACATTAAGTGTGCCAAATATAAATTGCTATTGAAAATATAATAAAAGATGTCTTATTATCTAGTAGAATTTGGAATTCAAATTTTTTCATACTTTTATCTAACAAACTTACACAGGAATTAATGAAAACAACTCATAAGAACACCATGCACTTACATTTACAAAGAATCTTACTACTTTGACAATGTAATTATTTGGGGAAAAGAAAGCAAATTTGACTTCTTTGAAGTTATTTATTATTCTTCTAACTCTCTTGGAAATGGTAGAAAACTTTTTCCTCTTAGGTAATTTGGTGAGTAGCTTGAAACCATAAACCAGCCACTTGAAGTTCTTAAGAAAGTAAGGAAGGGGACTCCTGGTGAGATTATTTGGAGCTACATAATTAAACCTGCAGTTAACTAGAATTTTCACGAACTCCATCCCCTTAATTCTCCCCTAAGTGGGATGAAAAGTATTTATTATACTGCTCACAAAGGCATCAGCAGCTGGTGTGGCCCTACCTATACTGTGCTCTGAATACATCTGGATAGAGATCAGATAGAAAACTGAGAATTCATAAGGTGAAGTAAGAAATAATGTCAACTCTATGAAAATTGTAGGCATAACTCAGGACTATTAAGTTGGAACAAATGGCTCTACATTTGTTTGTTTCACTCTAACACTCTGTAATGTCATGTTTTAACATGTAATGCATTCCCTGAAAAATAAAACTTCAAGACATTGGAGGCTGCATTTCATGCTACTCATTCCTACAGCTTTACATCGTTGACAGGCACTTGGGGAGGCATTAAAAAGTAAATGAACCTTGTCAATTTTACAAACTACAACACTTTCTGAGATCCAATAACATTATAGGTTTAATTTTTACTTTTTAACAATTCCCAAGTTCATATAGTGAAAATGTCAGGTTTCTTACCCTACTCACTCAAAGAGTGATAAAAGACAGCAGTAGTGACACAGAGAACATGCAGATTTATTGGGGTGAGGGGATCTTTCAAAATTCATACTCATTTGATTATGGGTTTTATATCTAATATTTATGAGAGCTTCCCTAGTGGCTTAGAGGATAAAGTGTCTGCCCACGGTGCCGGAGACCCCGGTTCAATCCCTGGGTAGGGAAGATCCCTGGGAGAAGGAAATGACAACCCACTCCAATACTTTTGCCTGGAAAATCCCATGGATGGAGGAACCTGATAGGCAGTCGCAAAGAGTCGGACACGACTGAGCGACTTCACTTCACTTCATTTAATACTTGTAGGAATAGGGGCTGTATAGTATGTATGTCTTATTTGTCTCTAAAGTTCACAAATCACAAAAATTATTTGATTAAAAAAATTTTAATATGAAATATTCAACTGAACATTTTAAGATTAAGAATAGAGCACTTGGATTTCCCTGATGGCTCAGTGGTAAAGAATCCACCTGCCATTGCAGGAGACATGGCTTCTATCCCTGATGGGAAGATCCCACATGCTGCGGAGCAACTAAAGCCTGTACACTACAGCTGCTGAGACTATGCTCTAGAGCCTGGCAGCCACAGCTACTGAAATCACATGCTTCAACTACTGAAGTCTGAGCCCCTGGAGCCTGTCCTCTGCAATAAGCCACTACAATGAGAAGCTGTTACACCACAGCTAGAGAGTAACCTCTGCTTCCCTCAACTAGAGAAGAGCCCATGGCAGCAACAAAGACCCAGTATAGCCCCCCCCCCAAAAAAAACATTTATTCAATAAGTATCCCAAATGCATAAATAATTTGAATTATATATTATGGGTGGGTATTAAGATAAAGGAGGGCATCATAATTACTAATTTCTGAATCTGACATCTTAAATTCAATTTAACATCAGTCATTTAGATGTTATATCATCTTGCTCTATCTGGTAATGTATTTAAATGTGGAAAATAATATGTAGCATGAATTTATAAGTTGATTATTTTTAACATAATTTCCCATACTTAAAGCATGAATATTTCTGAGCCTTAATGCAGTTTCTCCCAATAAAAAAGGTGAGCAATTTTTAGAAACTACCATAATTTTAAAAGCTTGCACAAAACTAGGTAGGTCTAATTTAAAGCACTAAAAGCCAGAGAATTTTTACCAAAAAAACCCCTGAGATTTCTGCTTGCAGCAATATGAGAAGATATTAAAAGCATTTTTTCAAACTCCTGCAAGAAACCATCAGACATTCTGAAGGAAATGCGCTAAATTTTTATCACAAGAAATTGAAAGAAATTCTTAAGGACCTAAAGAAGAGGAAGCAAAAATTCAGAGGGTTTGCAGCTGACTTGGGGTAGTTTGCTGACAATAGAACCTAAGGCCTTGAGGGTTTTTCCTTCTTGTTTTCTCATCAGCCTGATTGTGGAATAATTTACATATAATAAAACTTCCTTGGTGGTCCAGTGGTTGAGAATCCGCCTGCCAATGCAGGGGACAAGGGTTCCATTCCTGGTCTGGAAGTCAGGGCAGCTAAGTCAGAGTACGACAACTACTGAAGCTTATGCCCTGGAGCCCATTCTCTGCAATAAAGAAGCCACCGTTGCAATGAGAAGCCTTCGAAATGAAAAGCCCATGCATTGAAACTGCCACTGCAATGAGAAGCTGTTGCAATGAAAAACTCATGCATTGAAACTAGAGAAAGCCCTTGCTCAGCAAAGAAGACCCAGCACTGCCAAAAATAAATAAAAAATTTTTAATTACATACAAATGTTTTAAACTAATTCACCAGTTAACAGAATTCAGTGAGTTTTTACGTTCATGCAATTACTTCTCTGATCAAGATCTAGAACATGCTGCTCTGTACCCAGTCCTCCACCTCCACCCTTGTCTTAACAACCACTGGTTTGCATTCAGTCATTTTAATGTTGCCATTTCTAAAATTTCACATAAATGTAATCATACAGTATTTTCCTTTTGAGGTTCACTCATGTTGTACTCTTGCCTGGAAAATCCCATGGGCAGAGGAGCCTGGTGGGCTGCAGTCCATGGGGTTGGGAAGAGTCTGACACAACTGAGTGATTTCACTTTCACTTTTCGCTTTCATGCATTGGAGAAGGAAATGGCAACCCACTCCAGTATTCTTGCCTGGAGAACCCCAGGGACAGGGGAGCCTGGTGGGCTGCCATCTGTGAGATCGCACAGAGTCGAACACAACTGAAACGACTTAGCAGCAGCAGGAACAGCATGTTGTATTGGTTCTTTTCCTTATATCACTGAGCCATATTTCATTGTGTGGAAATACCACAGTTTCTAGATGACTTATCAGTTGATGGACATTGGGTTATTTCTGGTTTGGGAATGTTATGAAGAAAGCTGCTGTGGACATTAGGATGCAAGTCTATTTAAAAATAACTTGCTTCTCTTGGGTAAATACCTAGCAATGGAATGGCTGGGTCATGTGATAGGTTATGTTTAACTTTTATGAGAAACTGCTACACTGTTTTCCAAAGTGGCTGTGCCCTGTTACTTTTCCCATCAGCAGTCTGAGAGTTCACTTGCTCTATATCCTCACCAACACTTGATTTTGTCAGTCCTTTGGTGGGTGTGTGACCCTGGCTGGTCACTTTCCAAGCGCAACCCTCACATGGTCCCACTTGGCCTGCAGCATTCTCTTCCCACAGGTGGTGAGCACACCTAACTTAGAAACTGTTAAGAGATCTCACCTGTCCTGAGATCAGGCATCTCCAACACCCTAAGGTAGGACACTCCTCCTCACCAGTGATTAGTAAACAGGAGGTGACAACGTGGTACCTCATGGTGTTTGTTTTTTTTTTAAAACAATTTTATTTGTTTGTTTTTGGCTGTACTAGACTTTCATTGCTGTTCTGGCTTTTCTCTAGTTGTGGCAAGTGAGAGCTACTCTCTAGTTGCAGTGCACAGGCTTCTCATTGTGGTGGTTTGTCTTGTTGCAGAGCATGGGCTATAGGCCAAGTGAGCTTAGTAGCTGCAGCTCCCAGGCTCTAGAGCACAGGCTCAGTAGCCGTGGTGCACAGGCTTGGTTGCTCCGTGGCATGTGGGATCTTCCCAGATCAGGGACTGAACGTGTCTCTTGAATTGGCAGACAGATTCTTCAGCACTGAGCCACCAGGGAAGTCCCTCTCATGGTGGTTTTAGTGTGCATTTCTCTAGGATGTTGAGTATCATGTCTTTATTTGCTGTGTATATTCTTTGGTGAAAGTTTCTTCAATTCTTTTCCCTGTTTTTTTATATTGGGTGGTTTGTCTTCCTACTGAGTTGTAGGAGTCCCTTGTTGAATACCTGTTTTGCAAAGATTTTTCTCCTACTCTCTGACTTCTCAAATTCATTTCCCTTAACTAGGTACTTTTAAAGAGCAGAAGTTTTAAATTTTAATGACATTCAATTGATCAATTTATTAGTTGTTGGAACAAGAGTGTTGAAATCTTCAATTATAACTGTAGTTGAAGGCTGCAAAAAATTCTCATTTCTTTCAGTTCTATACTTTGAATCTGTTGTTATATAGATTCATAAACACTTTGGGCTGTTATTTCTTCATGATAAATTTATTCCTTTATCACTATGAAATGGCCCTCTTTATCTTGAGTAATATTCTCTCATCTGGAAATCTACTTTGTCTGATTTAATATATCCACTCCCACTCTCTTTTTGAAGTATTATTATGGTGTTACTCCCCATCTTTTTACTTTTAATGTACCTGCATCTGTATTTGAAGTGGTTTTCCTGAAGAGAGTATATACGCTGTCCTTGCTCTTTCATGCAATCTGTAAATCTCTGGAGTGTTTAGATCGTTTCCATTTTTATGGACATGGTTAGGTTTAAATATACCACCTTATTTGTTTTCTTATTTCCCATTTGTTCTTAATTCTTTTGCATTAGTTGAGTATTTTTAAATATTTCTATTTTATCTCGACTTATTAATTATATTTTATATTTATAATGTGTCTAGTTGCTACAGGTTTGCAGGATACATCTTTAACTTACCACAGGCTACCTTCAAGTAATATTATGCCACTTCAAGTATAGTATATGAACATTATAATTACATGTACATTCACCCCTCAAGCCTTTTTTGTTAGGCATTTTACTTCCACATGTTTTAATTCCACAAAACATTGTCAATATTTTGGCTTTAAACATTTATTTATTTTTTAAAGAGGTTTCCTGAAAGGTATTTGAAATTATTATAAAACTGTTGTAATTATAACAGTAACTATGATTGCTAAGTAGTTATGGTATTGCAGGGCAGAAAAATAGGCTATTGCAATAAGCAGAGTACAGAGCTTCCTACCAGACTCTACATAGAATAAAGATTATGACAAACTGCATTACTGACTAGTGGGAAAAGGATGGACTATGCAGTGAATATGGCCTTCCCTGGTGGCTCAGTGGTAAAGAATCTGCCTGCCAATGCAGGAGATGGGTTCTATCCCTTGGTTGGGAAGATCCTGTGGAGAAGGAAATGGCAACCCATTCCAGTACTCTTGCCTGGAGAATCCCATGGACAGAGGAGCTTGGAGGGCTACAGTCCATGAGGTTGCAGAGTCATACATGACTGAGCATGTGTTACACTACATTCAGTGAATAGTTTTAGGAAGGCCTGGCTGTCAGGAGTTGGAGGAGATTAAATTAGAGCCTCATTTTCTACCATTCAGTCATTTAAAGGTAGATTAAAGACATAAATATGGAAATAGAAATGAAAGTGAGGTCTGTGAGCAGCAGCAGCAGCAGCATGGGCAAACTAAATCTGCATTTACTAAATCTGCATTTAAAATATGCATATGAATGTTAGGGAAGCACTGGAAAAGATGATCTTTGTGGAAATAGTTCTTAAATTGCACAGGTCATAAAAGAAAATATAAATCTGACATATGGGAATTGAATTACTGACTAGAAAGACGGTGGCTTCCTGGAGGGTTGGTTGTTCATGCAGAAGGTAGCCCTCCCTGCAGATGTGTTGGCCAGAAGGTACTTGCTGAGCACCCCCAGCGTCCTACACCTCCTGCACAAATGGCTTGGCTTAAACTAGCCAAAACAGGAAACGATGTGGTGGGTAAAGGGAACCATAGACATGGCAGTGCCCAGAAATCTCACTGAGAAGGAGGAAACAGCTCTGCAGGCATTCCAATCTGGAAGGGAATGAGAATCGGGCACTGGGGCTCGGGCCAGTGTGGGCAGCCATGGTGTGTGTGCAGGAGAGGTGGTTGGGGCTTATGACTGCCCTGCTATCCCATCTCTCCACCCCCTGCCATCCCACAGGATGTCTGCTCAGAAAGCCTAGGGATGTATGTTGAGGGGCAACTGTCTGGACCTGTCTGTGGAAATGCTGTCAATGTTAAAGGGCTTTAACAGTTCCAAAACCAACACTCTTTGTGCCTCTCAAGATGATATGTAGATGTTCATATGGATGAAACACAGGGTGAGTTCACAGAGGCATGAGTTAGTGCTGGTGGCTCTGGCTTGACTGTCAAGCCCAGTCTCCATCTCCAGAGGGCCTGTTCAGCTGCTTCGTACTAACCGGAGATGCACCTGCATCCTGGAGTGCCCTTCCTCCTCAATGGCAAGAGACCTAACTGCGGGTCATGGAGAATGGCCAGATCATTGTACGTCTGTATTTTCTACTTTCTCCTTCTCCACCTCACCCACTCTGAGCTCTGATCTTCCCCAACAGAGTGTGCGAAGACAGTGGTTCCAGTGCTCACATTTCTTCTTTAGTGTCACATAAAATGTCCACAGTGGAGCCGATTGAGATTGCAGAAGTGAGCTGGCCACACAGATGCCATGAGTACGAGGGCACTGTGGAGCAGCACTGGCTGAAGCCCTCAGTTTGCACACACCTGAAAGCCAAACTACAGGAGTGACCATGCTGGAGAAGGAGGGCCATCCTCTGAGACCAAGGCTACTATGCAGGCATATTTCCCCAGCCTTTCCTTCCTGATAGCTGTGGTGGAGGAAACCACCAACAAGCTTCTTGGGGCAAATAGCTCAACCTCTGAGCTTGGTTTCTTCTCCTATGAAGGGAAGTTTGCCCTAGGGTACTGGTTCTCAAACTGGGCACTATGGAACCCGTGGAGATTCCAGAAGCTCCTGGAAGACTTTGGTAGGAAGCACAGAAACGGTGAGAGAAGCCCCAGGAACTCTGAGCACTCATCCCCCATGACTCCCAGCTGATGCCTCCCTCTCCATTTGTAAATTTTATTATATGACTTATTCCCATGTGATTTTTACCACTGAAATACAAATTTGAGAATCCCTTAAAACTATTTCAGTCTATCAAAAGAAAATGTGAGATGACAGAGCAGAATTTTTTTCAGTAGGAATAACCAACAAGTTAGTATTCAGCATGTAAAAAGAACACCCCTAAATAAATATTCCATTAGAATACAAAATATGAGTTACTGAGAAAAGACATCCTGAATGAGCAATATACAATAAAAAAAATACAGTCAATGTGCAAAATTTTAAGTCATTATTCAGCTTTATTAAGTTTGTGGTCAACAAAGTCTTAAATAACTCTGATTGAAATGTAGTCAGTACAATGACTTTGCAGATAGTTTGGCAAAAAACTTGTAAGATGTGCATGTCCTATGAAGTAGCAATACTGCACCACAGCATATATACCTTAGATAAATTCTCTCATAAGTATTGACAGAATTTATAAGGATATTCATAGTATTTATAGTAGCATTTCATCAAATTGCCAACAAAAATAGCAACTACTGGTGACAACTGAGGCTGAAGAGGTAGAATCTTGTATATTATCCTAAGGAGCTTTGCCTTGTGAAACAATGGGAAGCCACGAGGACTAGAATATTGTTTTAGGAAGATGTCCCTGGTGGTGTTTGAGGAGGAACAAGGAGAGGACAAAGCTGGAGGCTGAGGGACTAGTTAGAGAATGCTTACAGGGTCCAGGAGAGAAACGAGGCTGAAGGTAAAGAAAGAGCATCAGAGATGAAGAGGGGACAGAAAAGAGAAATAGTGACTGCATAAGGAAGAAAGGGTGTTTCTGCCTTGGATAGGTGATAATCACCTGAGAGCATTGACAGCAGTCCCATGGAGTCACTTTAAAGTGCCCTGTCTCCAGTGGGTCCAACAGGATAAATAACATCCAACAGATCATTTCAGATAAATATTTTTATTTGTTGGCTGGGCTCCTTTATACTGGTTTATATCAATTTAGTATAATGTCTACCTCAGTGATTTAGTTGCTTCATAGTAGCAATCAGTTTTCTGGCAGTGGTTTTACAAAGTTCTCCTAAAAGACTCAACTTACAGCCCTTTTTCTTAGGACTACTTAAGGATGGTCTCTGCTATGTCCTGGGACTGGCCCTGTTTCCTCTGTTCTCCTAGTGTTATCAAAAGGCAACCTTTGTGCATGGATTCATCAACTGGGGCCTATCTTCAAGTCAAAAACAGATGGCATTGTTCATTTTGGTTTGGGAATTAAAGACCATAGAATTGGTTGGGGTTTTTGTTGTTTTTTGTCTTTTCTTTTTGTTTGTTTTCTCTGAAAAGTGAAGAAGTATAATTATTACTGTGGAATAATCTACTTAATGGTGATGGGGATTGTAGACACGTTTGCTGTCTGCTCTCACGCTTAACTTTCTTTGGGGGATTTACCCAGATTTCCTAGTGGGTTACAATACTTTCCCTTTTTGAGCCATGTGTTATTGTTGTTGTTGTTGTTTACTCGCTAAGTCATGTTTGACTCTTGTGACCCTATGGATTATAACTTGCCAGGCTTCTGTATCCATGGGATTTTCCAGGCAAGAATACTGGAGTGGGTTGCCATTGACTTCTCCAGGGGATATTCTTGACCTGCATCTCTTGTGTTTCCTGCATTAGCAGGGGATTCTTTACCACACAACCACCAGGGAGGCTCTAAGCCTCAAGCAAAATGACTTCAGGTATAAGCCCACTTGCCTTATAACTTATTCTACTGATTGCCAGACACTGATTGACAGATGAGCAGGCCACCCAACTGTAGGCAAAGAACTTGGCCTTCTGGGGAAGACGAATTTCCTTCCCTTGCCTCCATAGCTACCAGAGAAGACCCTTAACTCTGCAGTGTGATGTGAGGGTGTGGCTCTGGAGTTGATATACTTGCTTGTGCCTGAGTGAAAAGCTGCCATGTGGAACCCACAGAGGAAGGTATGTGGTCACAGTATTTAAGATGCTGAAGGAAGCTTCTTGCAAAGCCAGCTCTCCTTGTGGATTTCCACTGCCATGGAACAGTACACTGCTATTATTAGAGACCTTATGGGTGTAATGACGTACCCAGAAAATTATGTGTAACTTTTGGGAAAAATCAATTTTATTTCTTTAATTATTTTCTCATGATAAGAACTATTTTGATATATATGATTTCTTAACCCTAATACTTTGACACATGTAAAAGATATAAGTATACAACTCAAGCAAATTAACTTCAGCATAGAAGATATCAATTGTTCTTAATTTTTCAGGTCCAAACCATCATTTAACAACAGTAACAACAGTGAGCCTTTAATGTTTAAGATTAGGATGTAAATAAAGAGTTATTACAACTATGTTTTTGTTTAGTCACTAAGTCATGTCTCTTTGGAGCCCCATGGACTGTAACCTGCCTGGCTCCTCTGTCCATGGGATTTCCCAGGAAAGAATACTGGAGTGGGTTGCCATTTTCTTCTCCAGAGAATCTTCCTGACCCAGGGATTGAACCTGCATCTCCTCGATTTCAGGCAGATTCATTACCACTGAGTCACTGGGGAAACCCTGTGACAACTATACTTTCCCATTTTATTAGGAAAGTAAATCAGGAGGAATAGGAAAATACACAGGAAAGCACTTTTCTCAAACACACAAAAAATTACATTTTACAAAGAGCTGGTCATAAGAATGTTCAGATAAGTTGCTACCTCTTCCCCTCTTAGTCCAATTTTAGTTGATTTTAAGTTGTAAAAGCTAAAGTTAAAGGAGACATGTGTTTTTAAATTGTTTTCAGTGTATCTTCAAAGTTATAAAGTAGTCAGTGTTAAAATATATCTGGTAGTTTAACAGTAACATTTTGCTTTCAGGATAATGTTCTCACACTTTATAGCTTTAAGAATGTACTGTACTCATGGGAAAATGAAGGCTGTTATGAGAAACTGAAGGGAAAAGTTCAAAAGGTAGTCCATGACTTTTTGCTTTTTTTTTTTTTTAAGTTTAGAGAAAGGATAAGACTGTTTGGATTATGTTGTTCTCTGACTTAGTAAAAAAATGCTAACGAATATATGTTAACCTTCAGGTTATCAACATTCTTGCTCAAGATAGATTTATAGTAAAAATAGACTACTGAACTGTCTTGTTAAATTTTAAAAGATGAGTTTGGATGAGTTACAAATAACATCCTCTACCCTGAGGTCAAAAAGAATATGCAAACACAAATTTTTTAGATAAGAAAACTTATTATAGTTTCAGCTTTCATGCTTATTAAAATGACTATATAAGAAATACAGTCTTTTATGGTTTTATTTTACTATATAGCACTCTCTGTTTTTAACATTTTCAAAGTACCACATGTTCATTTTATCCTCATTTTGAAAATTTTTAAAAGTACAAAGAGCACCTTGAACTTTGTTAATATTTTGGTGTTATCTTTTTTTATTTTTCTATGTGCACATTCATGTGAATTGTGTGAGTTATTAAAATGGAGATTATATTTCAGATATAATTTTAATTTTTTCATGGGGCTAGTGATCATTTTCCATGTCATTATGTTTCTGAATTTAAAATATGGATTTTTCACACTATTCTGTCCTAGAAGTTTAACAATCATTTGACCTTCTTCAGTGTGCTGGGCATGATACCATAATCTTTTAAATAATTTCTCTATTGTGCATTTTACTGGTTTATAAAGTTCCTAAATAGAAAAAGTGCCCATGATAAGCCTTTCTACATGTAAATCTTTGATGGTACATATTATTTCCTTGGGATAAGTTTTTAAGATGTGCAGTGATTAAGGTAATTGGTATCTATTTCTGACTTTATGTCCACAAAAGTTATATCTTCTGTAGGAGTTTTTAAGTATACTCTTGCCGTAATTGAATATATTCACTTTGTAGATCTCTACTAATTAGTATCAATATATATATTATTATACTATTATGTTATGATGTAGTCATTGTATTTGCTATTTTTTTTTATTAGATTAAGACGATTGCTGAGGCTTCTTATCCCTACAGCTCTTGACCCGAGCCCAACTCCCCAGAGGAAAAATTCTTGACCATTTAAAGTCTTTCTCTGGTGTTTTAACTATATTTGTAAATAATCTGGCTAGTTTTTGCTCATTTGGTCTACTTTTGACCTTATCTCTAGACCACCTATTATGGAATAGGAAGAACTAGCACTCTTAAGTGCTATGTAGCCATCCTGCTAATCTGTTTATACACTATTTTAATCTCTTGTGTTGTGTTTTCTGTTTCCTAGAACCTTCCCACATGGAGTGTCCCATCCTCTTGTTCCCACCCCTGCCGGCTGCGTTCTAGGCCTCCTCCATCCAGCTCGTCCTGGACTCTCCCGGGTCCCTCTCCCGGGTTGCCTCTTCATTTCTGGGACCCCATGTCTCCCTTCCCTTGCTGCACTCGGATGTTTTAGGGGAGCTCCTCCACTAAACCTGGAGCCCCTTCTTCAGCAGTAAGTCTCTCAGTAGGTGGACCTTCACCCTCCGCTTTTCCTTCCTGAAGCATTGTCCTTGTCCATCTGATTTCCATTTTCCACCAGCTCGTGAAAACCCCTGCTGATGTCCACTCACCCAAATTCCTCATGTGTGTTTATAACTTACCTATACCTTTGTTGTGGTTAACTGGGTGGAAGGCCCTACGGGCAGGGAAATACATGCTTTCTTCGAATAGAAAATGTGCTTCATTCACTCGTATATTTTCATTGACTTTACAATACAAAAATACAAAATTTGGGCAAGATTGCTAGAAAAATATTCAGATATGACAAAACACCCATCCTTACTTTCCTCCCATCCTCAACTAAGCACACAAATGTAAAGGACTGTGTAACCAAAATAGTGAAAGGGACAAACATAGGCTGAAGAAGTAGGAATTAAAATGTGGTTCAACAGTGAGAACTAGGAAAAACCTGGGCAGGGCAAATAGGATAGTTCTGTAGGGTTGGTAAAGATTTCCAGGTGGTTCAGTGGTAAAGAACCTGCCTGCCAATGCAGGAGACGGAGGTTCAACCCCTGGGTTGAGAAGATCCCGTGGAGGAGGAAATGGCAACCCACTCCAGTATTCTTGCCTGGGAAATCCCATGGACAGAGGAGCCTGGTGGCTACAGTCCATGGGGTTACCAAGAGTTGGACAAGACTGAGCCACTGAGCACAGACGTAGGGTTGGTAGTATTCACAGAAGCTAGGGCAACAAGGAGAAAACAGATTGAGTGCTTGTATATAAGATTGCTCCTCCTGGTGTGGTAGTATATTCTAAGCTGCATCATGGCATTCATTTCAGTGGAGTAGGAGAAAGCAGTGGCAAAGGAAGGAAGGGGAATATAATGGGGATACCATTTGCTTAGCCTGAGAGCCTGCAGCATTGGCAGCGCTAGATCCATTCTATTAATTGCATCACTCACATCTTGTAAACACATTTCCTTAGACCACATGTAATAGGCCTTGGCTCCATTCAGCCCATTTATTGACTCCTCAAATACCTAACGTATAATTTTTTTTTCACGTCATTCTCATCAAATAAAATTCACTTTCATTTTTATGACCATATTTAAAACAGAGACTATCTCCCCAAGTGGTCTTGGATCTCAAAGTGGCAGAGATTTTATGTGCTTCATGTTTGAACTGCCAAAGATCTCCGGCGATGTATGCATTAACCACAACCCACTTAGAGTTCTGGTTCGTGTGTTTGCTCAAAGCATAGGGCTACCACCAGAAAGGTCTCAGCCTAAAAAGAAAATTACTCCAGTTATGCAGATCCATAAATTCCGGCTCAGGCAATTTATTTTGGGGGTAATAAACACAATTTTGTTCTTAATTGGAGAGAAATAATACTTATGCTTGAACCTGTCACCTTCTTGAAGTTGAAGTCTATCCCACGTGGAGACAGTCCTCTGTAACGAACACTTTTGCTAGTAAAACCAGTCCACCAGGATATCCAGCCAACACTTCTTGCAGAGGGCAGAGTCCTCTGGAATTTACTGAAAATGGAAAATTAATTACATTGGCCACAGAGGACATTTATATTTATACAAACACTTTAGATAAGGCTTTTAAAAGCCAGAAATCACTTTTAGCAAGATTTCAGAAAAATGTTGTAGTCTTTTTTATTTTTAATAGGTGTTAGAAGGGTTATTATATTGATATTGACAGCAATTAGGTGATTAATTGAAGAATTTGACTTGAAAGGATGAACTGCTCCAACATTGGTTTGTAATTTTCTCTACTATATGCAGTGCAATTTTGTGGTCTGGCAAATGACCAACAGCCATTCATCTAGTACACATACCTTTCTACAGCTGGATTTTCAAATATGATTATAAAGTTCATATGACAGAAGTGTCCTGAAAATAAATATGTCAGCAGGCTTTGCTTTATTTTATGCATTTATTCTGGATGTAACATAACTTGATACAAACACAGATGACATTCTAAGACATTTTGCCAGACTTGTTCAAATACAGCATCGTTTGAGATGGTGGAAGTTGATTTAGAAACACCTGGGTTGAGTATTTCTATCCATGCCTTAAATCCTAAAAGCCTTGCAAGTTTTTATAGTCCTTTCGGGGAAAGACAGGAACTACATTAACACTTGTTAGTATAACACTTAATGTACTTCTGAGAAAGACTTTGTAAAACTTTTGGAAATTATGCAAAAAAAATTAAGGGGAAGATTTAAAAAGAATTAGTGTTTGATCAGCCTCTATTGTGGCTTCCCTGGTGGCTCAGTCAGTAAAGAATACTCCAGCAATGCTGGAGACTGCCTGCAATGCAGGAGACCAGGGTTTGATCCCTGAGTTAGGAAGATCTTCTGGAGAAGGAAATGGCAACCCACTCCAATATCCTTCCCCTAGGAAATCCCATGGACAGAGGAGCCTGGTGGGCTGCAGTCCATAGAGTCACAAAGAGTCAGACACGACTGAAGCTCCTTAGCATGTGTGCATAAGCTGATTAATGGGGGAGAAGAACCACAAAGTTTCTTCCTCTCTTAACCAGCAACATATTTGTATTAAACAGCCATCTTCTGGAGAAGTGCCTCTACTTTTCTTGTCAGGAAGAGTAATTTTCAGCTAGTGTTATACAAGGGCTACAGCATAGCTCATAATGACATTTTTTCTCAAAGTGGGACGTTTCATAGGCTGTAACATTAGTCACATGAAGTGCCAAGACTTTTGAAAAAGCTCCCCCCCACACAAGATAAAGATTATGGTAATAGCAATTACTCTTATCATGGCTAACATAATTGAGTACTCTGACTGGGCAGAGAGGATTACCTGTATGATCTCATTTAAATTTCCCAAGAATACTCCAATTAAAAAGAAAAGGAAAAAATATAGCTCCCAAGAATAATGACTAGTAAGGACCTACTGTACAGCACAGTATTTCTGCTTTTGACTATGCCAAAGCTTTTGACTGTGTGGATCACAATAAACTGTGGAAATTCTGAAAGAGATGGGACTACCAGACCACCTCACCTACCTCTTGAGAAACCTGTATACAGGTCAGGAAGCAACAGTTAGAACTGGACATAGAACAACAGACGCTGGGCTGGAGGAAGCANGTGTCCGACTCCTAGCGACCCCATGGACTGCAGCCTTCCAGGCTCCTCCATCCATGGGATTTTCCAGGCCAGAGTACTGGAATGGGGTGCCATTGCCTTCTCTGGTAGGTCCATTTACATCTCTACAAATGACCCTATTTCATTTCTTTTAGTAATTGAATAATATTCCATTGTGTATATGTAGCACCATCTTCTTTATCCATATTTTTTAAATAGAGATAGATTATGAAACTATGAACCATTCTTCTCACACAGGTATGTTTAAAGTTATAATTGGTCTCTTCTTTGGAACTTCAACTACAAAGTCAAGTGTTGTCAATTTTTAATTTTTTCTTCAGAGAAAATTTTTCCTCTGCCATCCAATGACGTTATGTCTTTCATTTGGGCCATTTCCTCCCTTCTTCTCTGAGATCTCCACACTGAATTTTGCTCCAGTTTCCTGTTCCTTTCTCTGATGGTCTTTGTAATTAGAATTGGAGGTTTGGGAAAAACTCACATTCAGAGTAATTCCAGATGGAGCTAGGAGCAAGAATGTAAGTCTTACTGACCCATGGAAACTTACCTGTGGTCAGCCCTGGGCTCTGGGTATGCTTAGTCGCCCAGTTGTGTCTGATTTTTTGCGACGTCATGGACTATATAGCCTGCCAGGCTCTTCTCTCCATGGGATTCTGCAGGCAAGAATACTGGAGTGGGTTGCCATGCCCTCTTCCAGGGGATCTTCCCAACCCAGGGGTCGAACCCAGGTCTCCATCATTGCAGGCAGATTCTTTACTATCTGAACCACCAGGGAGACCCTGGGATGCTATTGAAATAAAACACCCACAGTCCCTCGGTTGAAACTGGTTCTTTCTCTTGCTTTCTGAGCCCTCTTCAAAATGACCAAAACAAACAGTATCCCTTCACCTCACAGGGTAATAAGCTATCTTGGTCTCAATTCCAACATCCCTTCTTGCTCTGAGTTGGTTAGGATCACACTTCCTTGGGTTCATGAACTACATTTAGGTGGCAAGAAAACAGAGAGACAGGCTGTTGCAGATCAAAAGAAGCAGACACTTGGGCATTTCAGGTGACCGAAGCATTTCAGGATGGTTCAGGGTTTGCGCAGCATCAGTGAGTGAATTCTCTTTCCTGCTCCCATTGGAAGAAATGGTTCAGCTTTAGTGAGCCATTCAGATCTTGGCTACATTACTGGAACTCTTATCTTTCTTGAAAAGACATGGACATGATCCTGAAAATAAATATATGAATGAATAAATAAATAACAGTGCTAAGATTTTCTGTCTTCAAAATGTTAAATATTCAACAAAGTAATCCATAAGGAAAAGTATAATGCTGTTATGATTTTTCAAAAAAAAAAAAAAAAAACTAGGATGGAGAGAGTGATATTCTAAAATCAAGAGGAGACTTTGATTTCCAAGTTGCATCTACTTATTTATCACATGAATATGAATAACTTTTCTTTTTCAGTCTAAACTTGCTAAGCCACTTGTGGTTTTGTTCCAGCAACTAACTGCTCCCCTGTGCAGGCTGTGGCTTTGCTTATAGTGAGCTCAGTTGACTTTTCTGAGTCATCGTGCTTCTCTGGGCAAGGGAGGTATTTACTTCCGCTAAAGTGAGCTGAATAAACAAGATGTCACTCTGTATTTGCTGAAAATTGGTGCCTTGTCAGGAGGCAGTGGTGATGCGGGCAGTGATCTGGTGCACACTAGAATATTAACAGAGGTTCCAGGATCTAGCAAACAAGCAGCCTGTGCTACTTTTCTTTCAAAGTAATGCTATTAAATATGAAATGCATACATATTCAATTGCTTCAGTCATGTCTGACTCTTTGTGACCCTGTATGGACTGAAGCCCACCAGACTTGTCTGTCCACGGGATTCTCCAGGCAAGAATACTGGAGTGGGTTGCCATGCCCTCCTCCAGAGGATCTTCTTTGAACTCAGGGATTGAACTGGTGTATCTTGCATTACAGATGGATTCTTTACCACTGACCCACCACGGAAGCCCAAATATTAAATACTTCATAATATTATTCTTTAAATATAATATTATTATATTATAGTAATATCTAAATATTTAAATATAAATAATAATATTGTGAAGTAGATCATTATCTTCATGAGAAATAAATAACTGTGATGCTTGAATGTACCATATGGAATTTTGTTTGTTGATGGTTAATTCTCACGTATGCTAATTGTTGACCAAAGTCTGCTATTCTTCTGCAGCTGAAGATTTCCTTAATCTCTGTTTCTTTCTCTTAGGATAGCTGAGAAACTTGATTTGTATGAGTTTTTATGGAGTTGGCTCTGTCTTTAAAAGCTAGGTCAATAGAGTTGTTGGAGTTGAAATTGTCCAGCCCTTTAACTACATTTGGGCTTGATGGATACTGAACCTGGTTAGTCTCATAAGCCTCTGGGAGCCACTTTCCTCCTTTTAATATTTTGAATGGCCTACTTTTGCTTGTGGACTGTAACATGCAATCTTGCATAACAACTGCTTTTATAACTTTTTAACTCTAGTAGCCAACACAGGACTTTCTGTACATATCAGGGCTCCAGAAACATTTGATGTTATTGATAACAGTCAATGATGATAAAGAGTATTTTAAATTTTAGGAGTAGTCTTTATTAAAAGAGTAACCGATCATGGAGAACATTATGAGAAATGCTGGGCTGGAAGAAGCACAAGCTGGAATCAAGACTGCCAGGAGAAATATCAAATAACCTCAGATATGCAGATGAAACCACCCTTATGGCAGGAAGTGAAGAGGAACTAAAAAGCCTCTTGATGAATGTGAAAGAGGAGAGTGAAAAAGTTGGCTTAGAACTCAACATTCAGAAAACTTAGATCATGGCATCTGGTCCCATCACTCCATGGCAAATAGATGGGAAAACAGTGGAAACAGTGTCAGACTTTATTTTGGGGGGTTCCAAAATCACTGCAAATGGTGATTGCAGCCATGAAATTAAAAGACACTCCTTGGAAGGAAAATTATGACCAACCTAGATAGCATATTGAAAAGCAGAGATATTACTCTGCCAACGAAGGTCTGTCTAGTCAAGGCTATGGTTTTTCCAGTGGTCATGTATGGATGTGAGAGCTGGACTGTGAAGAAAGCTGAGTGCCAAAGAATTGATGATTTTGAACTATGGTGTTGGAGAAGACTCTTGAGTGTCCCTTGGACTGCAAGGAGATCCAACCAGTCCATCCTAAAGGAGATCAGTCCTGGGTATTCATTGGAAGCACTGATGCTGAAGCTGAAACTCCAATACTTTGGCCACCTCATGCAAAAAGTTGACTCATTGGAAAAGACCCTGATACTGAGAGAGATTGGGGGCAGGAGGATAAGGGGACAACAAAGCATGAGATGACTGGATGGCATCACCAGCTCGATGGACATGAGTTTGAGTGAACTCTGGGCATTGGTGATGGACAGAGAGGCTTGGGGAGCTATGATTCATGGAGTCACAAAGAGTCAGACACGACTGAGCGACTGAACTGAACCAACCACGGTGATACAATTTCCTGCTCACTTGTTCCTACTTTACAAGCAAGAAATGAACTTAGAGTACAGAATCTGCTTAAGGTTTAAGATGAATATAGCTCACCCTAACAAACAGATTTGACTAAAGCTGTCATTGGAATTATCAGGCTCTTTATGTTGAATCTGATTAGTGATAGCTGGCATTGACTGCATTTCTCATATGTAAAGTGGTTCATGTTTATTAACTCAGCCTCATAGCAATTCAAAGAGAGACATGAATTATTACTCATATTTCAAAGATGATAAATGCAGAAATCAAAGTTTTAGTTGCTGGGGCTCTAAGATCCTGTTGCTGGTAAAGGGCTCCTCTAGGATTTAAGCCATGGAAGCCATTGTAAGGACCCAGTTTCATCTGATGTGTTATATAGTTTTTCATTTAAAGTTAGGTTTGAATTCAGTGAGTGAGGTTAACATTATATACATGAATCTGTTTCTCATCTTGAATAGTTTTCTGTGTATTTCTAGCCAATAATATTTCATGTTATTGAGCTTTCATTTTCATTTTTATCAAATTATCTCTTCAAAATTTTTATGTATTAGTTTCACCAAAGGATTGTGGTTGAGAGTCCTCATTCAATGTATTTAACTATAAAGCAAAATAAAAATCCTATGTTATGTACTGATTTTTGACAAAAGTGCAGAAATAGTTCCATGGAGGAAGTGCAGTCTTTTCAGCAAGTGGTGCTGAAGCAATTGAACATACTAAAATGTGAAGCTCACCCAAAACCTCATGTCTTATTCATAAGTGAACTAAAAATGGATCAGATATTTAAATATACAATGTAAGACTATAAAACATTTGAAACAAAAACAGAGGGGAATATCTTTAGGAGATAAGCCTGGGCAGAACTCTTGGACATGACATTAAAAGTGTGATAAAAGTGACATAAAATATTTTTGCTAAACTAGACTTCATCAAAATAAAAAACTTTATATATACATATATATATTTATGTATCATTCTATTGATGTTATATATATATGTATGTGTGTATATATATATATAAATCACTTTAATATACACTTAAAACTAACACAACATTGTAAATCAACTATATTTCAATAAAAAAATAAAATCTTTTGCTCCATGAAAGTTCCTGTTAATAATAGAATAAAAAGACAAGCTATATCCTGGTAGACAGTGTTTTCAAACTGCTTATCTGACAAAAGAGTTATATTTAGAATATAGAGAACTGTCAAAAGTCAGCAGCAAAAAAAAGAAAAATAGAAAATGGGCAAAAGGTACAAACAAGTATTTCCCAAAGAGAAGAGGTAGACAGTATGTAAGCACATGAAAAGAAATTTAGCATCTTTAGCCATTAGGAAAATAAACCTGAAAGCTGCAACAAGACATCACTATGTATGTGTCAGTATGTACAATAAGAAACAGTAATAAGACCAAATGCTATCAAGGATACTGAGAACCTAAATTTCTCACACAATTATAATGTGAATCTAAAATTGTACAACTACTCTGAAAAGAGTTTGGCACTTTTTCCATGGGAATCTATATGCTATTTTTTTAGTTTCATGTGAATCTCTGTTTTATAATAAGAAGTTAAAGAAATCACATGTCCAACATGGTAAGATGGGAATGGGCCATCACTTCATTCATAATCTTATTGTAATGATAACAATGGTATTATCAATAATAATGTACATATAATAGACATGCACAGTTTATTTGAAAAACTTTTTATATCTAGTTGTTTCAGATTAAAATATCTAAAACATTCTAGCCATTTAAGAGAGAGACTCCTTTTAAAATTCTGTCATGGTTTGCTGCACCAGAGGTTTTATTTGAAAAAATTCAGAGACACCACTGGATGGCAGTAGAGGTTTGCTTTTCTGTTTACCTGGCATATGTGGAGGAGAGCAGGGCAGGGGAAGGCTGAGAAAATAAGGGACACATTTGGTTCTGCTTCCAGAACCAAAAAAAAAAAAAAGTTTGTAATGGTAAACATTATTTGTAATTAGCAAGGTTTAAGCTGCAAATGCTATCATTAAAAAATAATCAGTATGGTGTAAGTTAAATAAACTTGCAAAAAATAACAAACTGAAAGATCACAGGCAGAGTAAACTTTGTAAAATAAATCTTGAGATAACAGTCTGGATGAAAATGAACAACTTCAGAGAAAAAACATTTGGCATTGAGCTCTGTGATGGCAAGTGAGATTTTATGGTTCAAAATCTTAATGTCTTTCAGAAATTTTAAGCTATTCTTTTATTTCTGCCTCCTCCCACTAATGATTATACAAAGTTTAGCTGCCGCTTGTCATTTCTTTTTAATTTAACTCAATTTATTTTTTAATTTTGTGTTGGAGTATAGCTGATTTACAATGTTATATTAATTTCAGGTATACAGCAAACATCCAGTTATGAAAAAGAAAAAATGAAGTGAAAGTGTTAGTCCCTCAGTAGTGTCCGACTCTGTGATCCTATAGGCTGGAGCCTGCCAGGCTCCTCTCTGTCCATGAAATTTTCCAGGCTAGAATACTAGAGTGGGTAGTCATTCGTTCTCCAGGAAATCTTTCTGACCCAAAGACTGAACCCAGGTCTCCTACATTGCAGGCAGATTCTTTACCATCTGAGCCACTATATCTATTCTTATTCAAATTTTTTTCCCCATTTAGGTTATTACAGAATACTGAATAGAGTTCCCTGTGCTATACAGTAGGTCCTTGCTTATTATCTATTTTATGTATAGTAATGTATATGTATTAATCCCAGACTCTTAATTTATCCTCCATCTCCACTCCATCATTTCGTAACTGGGAAAAAGTCTTCCTCTTTTAGATTACAGATTAAAGCCATATGAAGCAGAGGAAAAAATTCTGTTGTTTTTGTGTTATCACATTTCAAAATACTCAGTATCTTTTCACCTTGAAAAATCTCTATATCACTTGCTGGATTTTCTGTGAAATGTATTTGCTGGAGACAAATTGAAGCATTGTCTTAATATTCAGCTTCAAGAGATGGGGGTTGCAATGGGGAAGTGAGGAAGTGGAGTTTGACAGGCCCATGAGGGTTCCAGCCTAGTCTTTAATGAAAGGCTTCCTAGGTTAAAAAGAGAGAGAGAGATCCTATGCTTTTCTTCCTAGAGGTTAATTGATAAGGTTAGCCCATTCATGCTTCTCACTCTAACTATATACTGTCATCAGCAATATTTCTGAGGCATTTATTTGCATATGTTACTGTTTCTTTGTGTCATCCTAATGTCAGACAAAATGAAACAATGAGTATTATGTCTGGGCCTCTCTGTGTAGGAGAGACATATTGAAAACCTCAGTGGAAAATTCACAGAATTATTGAAGCAAATTTCCACATGAGTCAGGCATCAGAACAATTTTTACAAACAAATGGTCCAACTTTCAGTCTGCCTTCTACAATGCCATCTAAACCTTATGGACTCTAGATGTTGAAGAAGGAGTGAAATTACCATAATGAGACTTGAGTGGTGAGGCTGGTGTGGTAACACAGAACAGCACCATCCTAGAGTTTGAGGATGACAGTGCCAGGAAAGAAAGAGCTGGCATTGGGACTTCTGTGGTGGTCCAGTAGTTAAGAATCAGCCTATTAATGCAGGGGATCAGGGTTTGATCCTTGGTCAGGAACTAAGATCCCACATGCCTCAGAGCAACTCAGCCCACATACTGAGAACTAGAGAATCCTGTGCACCACAAGGAAGACTCAGCATAGCCAAATTAAAAAAGAAAAGAAAAGAAAAGAAAAAGGTGGGGTTGGCATTTTTCCCACCCCAGAGCAGGTGGTCAGTAAATTCTATGGGCTGTGAACCTGGTTGAGATAAGAAGATGCTAATTCATGGTATTTTCTTGGCACAACAGACTTTAAAAATAAACAAGTATTCTTAATGCTTTAGTAGAGAGAAATATTGGAGAAGGCAATGACATCCCACTCCAATACTCTTGCCTGCAAAAGCAAGATGGAGCAAGATGGATGGAGGAGCTTGTTAGGCTGCAGACCATGGGGTCGCTAAGAGTCGGAAATGACTGAGTGACTTCACTTTCACTTTTCACTTTCATGCATTGGAGAAAGAAATGGCAACCCACTCCAGTACTCTTGCCTGGAGAATGGAGGGAGCCTGGTGGGCTGCCATCTATGGGGTCACACAGAGTCGGACACGACTGAAGCGACTTAGCAGCAGCAGCAGCAGAGAGAAATATCTGATATTCTCTCATTAACTTTATCCACATCAGCAAACCTTAAGAAATCTGATTTTCATGACATAGTAGTACTTCTGTATATCCATCTTTGGTATAAATAGGAAAACAAGCTTTTCAAGGAATGTGGGTGTCTTTGTCTATTTTTTTTTTTTACTGTTATCTCAAATTTAAATTTTTATTTCATATTGAACAATTAATAATGTGATAGTTTCAGGTGGACAGCAAAGGGACTCAACTGTACATATGTATGTATCCATTCCCCTCCAAACTCCCTTCACATCCAGGCTGCCACATAACATTGAGCAGAGTTCTATGTGCTATACAATAGATCCTTATTGATCATCCACTTTAAGTATAGCACTGTGTACATGTCCAACCCAAACTCCCCAACTCTTTCCCCCAGCATGTAAGGTCTATTTTTTAGTAGAAGAATAAGATTGTTTATTTTCTCTATATTTCTGTGAGTAATAAAGATAGTTAATTTTTCTATACTATAATTTTGCTATAACTGATAATGAGATGAAGCAATTAAAATATTTTTCGCAACTTCAATATTTGTCAGGAAGCATTTAACAGGAGGCTTCCTGTGTGCTGTTTTGGATCTATCAGGAATTCTCTGTTCCTTATTAATTCCTGAATATTCAGGCAAGCCTCTCCCCCTCTCCCAGGGGCTTAGGAATCCAGGCATTTCCTTCCTTAGTTTTTCTATAGGGTGATAAGTACCCTCTTCCTTTTTATGAACCATATGGTAAAAATGATTATTTACAACCCTCTCTCTTTCGTATGGATGACCTCATGTTTCCTTGTAAGTTTTCATTTTATCTCTGCTGAAAATAGCCGTCTCGTAAGACAGTATAAATACCTACATAATGTTGAATAAAACACCTTTGCTCCATCAGAGCTTTGGTCCCCGTGTCTTGCTTTCTCTCTCTCTCTCTCTCTCTCTCTCTCTCTCTCTCTCTCTCTCTCTCTCTCTCTCTCTCTCAATCTCTCTCTCTCTTCCAGGCTGATCCCCTAGAGCACAGAGGCTCTCTGAGTTCACTTTCCTGCCCTAGCTTCTAAGACCCTCTTGAGAAGGTGCTCTGCGCCTTCACCCCATCGAGAGGGTGCCTGAGGCCTCCATGAACAGAGCAAGCCCTGTGCCAGGCACTCTATTGGCTTTTTGTGTAAACCAAGGAATATCATCCTCTTTCTTTCTCCTTTACTTTCTTATTGGTCGACTCTGGACCACTAGGTTTCAGTCCATTAAAGGACCTCAACAAATATTTATCAGTTTTTTACTTTTGCTTTAGCTTTGATAACAAACAGGATCTTAGACTTTCAAATTAGACAGTTTCTTTTTTTTTCTTTTTAAAAAAAATATAAATTTATTTATTTTAATTGGAGGTTAATTACTTTACAATATTGTATTGATTTTGCCATACATCAACATGTATCTGCCACAGGTATACACGAGTTCCCCATCCTGAACCCCCCTCCCTCCTCCCACTCCGTACCATCCCTCTGGGTCGTCTCAGTGCACCAGCCCCAAGTNAAAAAAATATAAATTTATTTATTTTAATTGGAGGTTAATTACTTTACAATATTGTATTGATTTTGCCATACATCAACATGTATCTGCCACAGGTATACACGAGTTCCCCATCCTGAACCCCCCTCCCTCCTCCCACTCCGTACCATCCCTCTGGGTCGTCTCAGTGCACCAGCCCCAAGTATCCAGTATCATGCGTTGAACCTGGACTGGTGACTTGTTTCGTATATGATATTATACATGTTTCAATGAGTTCTCCCAAATCATCCCACCCTCTCCCTCTCCCACAGAGTCCAAAAGACTGTTCTATACATCTATNATGCTGAAGAACGTTCTTTTTTAGCTCCTATGTAATCTATCTGGATTCTATGCCATCACACCATAAAAGGAGATATCCTTTCACTGTCCTACAGTGTATGTACTATCCTTATCCCTACTTTTCAGATGAGCAAACCATAGCCTAGTGGTAATTACCATGTGAACCTGTGATTAAATGTTTTCCCTGATAGATGGTGCATAAGCCAAACATTTAAATAGATCCAAGGAAGATTCATATAGTTTAATTAATTGTTTTTTACCCAGTCTGAAGAGGATAGTAAGATAACTTGATATGGGGAGGAATATTTTATTTTTCCATATTTTATTCTCTCATGCAAGAGAATATCTTGCATGAGATATTAGATATCTTTAGATATCAAGGACAGAACATTTTGTCCTAATTAGTATGGCACTGAAAAATCTTAAAGAACCCCATTCTGATTTAATTTAAATCCTGAATATGGAATGTGATTTTTTTCCTTTTTATTTTAATACACAAAATTTTTTTTATCTTTGATTATCTTACTTAAAGGTAACTTACTTGCTATCTGTGTAAACCTAGGTGGGCTACTTACAGGCTTTGAGCCTTAATTTCCTCATCTATAAAACTGGGGAAAATAATAATGTATACTTCTCAGGATTGTTTTAATAAGTAATGGATTAATTTTCAAAAAGTAACTACAATGAGACTTGGAACCTAGTGAAGGCTAGGAGTTTACTAAAAATTAGAGTGGAATAATATATGTTCAGAGAAATAACCTATTTTTTTTCCTAGATAATGTCTAATGGACATTCTTATATTAGGAGAAATAAAAATATAAAATAGTGGCCCCTGAGTAGAAAAATCAGCATTTCCTTTCTCTGAAGTACTTTCAAGGGTTGATGTGTGCTCTACACTTGGCTTCCCTGGAGATTCAGTGGTAAAGAATCTGCCTGTCAATGCAGGAGACTCAAGTTCAATCCCTGGGTTGGAAAGATCCGCTCCCCGCAGAGAAGGAAATGGCAATGCACTCCAGTGTGTTGCCTTAAAACTTCCATGGACAGAGGAGCCTGGTGAGTGATAGTCCATGGGAATCACAAGCTGGACACAACTTAGCAACTAAACAACAACAACTAAGGCTCCTAGTTCATTCTCTGGTCTATAAATAAAGTACCAGTTATTCAAGGATAGGAAGGATATCTTACTCATTTTTACTGTTAAGCACAACAAAAAGTCTTCCAGAACGTTGGTGTCCATGAGATATTGGTTGAGTTAATAAACATTTAATGTGTTCTTTTTTGGTAATTTTCCTGGAATTCCCAGCTTAGTCAAACGCTCCCTCTTCCAGACATGCCTTGTTAGTCCAGGTCCCTATGACTGTGTCACATCAACCACAAAGTTGCTGTGGTGGGAAAATTCTGACACAACAGGGGGCGCCTGGAAGAGGCAGAATTTGTAAAGAAGCTGAGGCTGATAACTTCCAGAAACCCTACTGTCAAGTTCAGTATCCTCCTGTTAAATACTTTAAAACAGGTTTTGAAAAGAAGGCCAGATTTAGTGTCCTTTGGTTTGCATCACTGTGGGGAAGCATATAGTCAGAGTATCTCATGCAAACATAAAAAAAAAATTTTTGATCATGCCTGAAATTTTAAACCATGCTGTCTGATGAGAATAGTTTTTAGAAAAGACAGCTTTATGGAAACTCAATACCTTAAAAAACTTGTTTAGCAAAATGTTTATAAACAATCAGGAAAATAAATAATCTCTTGTCTTTATTTAAACTATTTTCTAGAAGTTGTAAAAATGCCTTTAAATATTATCATTGTTGTTTACATACTTATTGATGTCTTGAGTTCTCAGAGAGAGAGTATGTGAGTACATCAGTTTTAGTCATCATCATCATTATTGTTGAATTTAACATTATTATTATTATTATTATTTTTTGGCGGCACTGGCCATTCTTTGTGGCATCTCGGCTTAGTTGCCCCTTGGGATTTGGGATTTTAGTTCCCCCACCAGGGATCTATCCTGTGTCACCTGCTTTGGAAGACAGATTCTTAACCACCTGACTACCAGGGAAGTCTAAATTTAACATCTCTAATACCCTTCAGTTCTCTCTCCTTTCCTACAATTTCCACCACTATCTACTTCCTTGTTGTTGTTCAGTCACTAAGTCATGTCTGACTCTTTGCAACCCCATGAACTGCAGCATGCCAGGCTTCCCTGTCCTTCACTATCTCCCGGACTTTGCTCAAACTCATGTCTATTGAGTTTGTGATGCCATCCAGCCATCTCGTCCTCTGTTGCCCCCTTTCCCTCGTTCTCTCAATCTTTCCTAGCATCAGGGTCTTTTCCAATGTTCTTCCAGTGGCCAAAGTACTGGAGCTTCAGCTTTAGCATCAGTCCTTCCAATGAATATCCAGGTTTGATTTCCTTTAGGACTGACTAGCTTGATCTCCTTACTGTTCAAGGGACTCTCAAGAGTCTTCCCCTGCACCACAATTCAAAAGCATCAATTCTTTGGCACTCAGCTTCCCTCCTGAACTTTATCAACCAGGAGGCAGGTTGAGAGCAGAGATAAAACTTCGGTTTGACATTTAGCTGTCTCATCTAAGCAATCTGAATTGCCTAGAAACTGCTTGTGTGGGCATGCACCAAAATTTCCCCATCATTTGACTTTTCAGATTATTTTTTTTTTCCTTTGTTATCTCTCAGGATGAGAGTTTTCAAGATCAGAGCAGTTAATAGAAAACAAAAAAGAGGTTTTTTTTTGCACATCTAAATGGAGCATGAATAAATTTGCAACAAGGTTAAGAATCTATTTTAACAAAAGGAAGCCAACTGAAATTGTTTTAAAGTATGGTTGAGGGAAGGGGCATGATTGATGTTTTGGGTTTCAAAAATTCATTTCAGCCAATGTGAGTGCCTGAATGCTTAGAATCTTTTCAGAGACTATTATAGTACTGAACATAAAACCTGATTGAAAAAGAAATCAGATGCCAATAAATCAAAGATTTTTGGAGACACTACTTTGGGAAATATCCCCAATGCTCACCTTAGTTACTGCAAGTAATAAATCCTTTCTTCTCCAGATCTTTGACTCGGTTGTATCTCTTTGCTCAACACCCACCAAGTAACAAACCTAGTTTTCAACCGTGAGCCCAGTTTTTGTATAACATAGTATTCATTTCTGTGAAAGACTAATATGTTGGTATAATTTTTTCCTTAAAATTAATGTAATTAAATAGGATCAAGCCATTACATTGTGTTGTGTGTAATCTTTGTTTTGTTATTTCTTTGTTTTATTCACACGTTTGACACATACAAAGTTGAATAAATTAAAAATATACTGTAGAAAAATAAAATATTTTTATTGTAATCCCTACAATATTTATTAGAGAAGCAAATGGCAATCCACTCCAGTATTCTTGCCTGGAAAATCCCATGGACAGAGGAACCTGTCAGTTATAGTCCATGGGGTCACAAAGTAGTCAGACACAACTGAGTGACTAAACAACTGGGTTTATATCTAGAGATTTTACCACTATCATGAGGTGCCAAGGTGACTGGGCTACCAATAAAATAATGTTAGAAGAAAGGTAAATCTTTTTTTCCCATAAATGCCCAGTCATTTTGAAATCAAACTACTATTTATTTCCAAGATGAAAATAGTTTTATTATTTTTCCTGATTATAAAAAAATGCATATTTTTTACTACAAAACTTGAACTTTGGATGTCAAGCCACTATTTTATTGTCTCCTCTCAGAGAATTACTTATTCCAAGAAATTTTTAAAAATTGTGTCAATAACAGTAAATAGCTTACCACATGCATCAGAGCGTATCATTGTCTAAAACCATGGAGTTAAGGAAGTGAAAATCCGTCAAAATAACTATACCAAGACATGTATAAACATTTTCCCTTAGGCTAGAAGCCCCATTTTGTCTCATGCTTGCTCAAATGTCCAATCCCACTGCTAACGACTGAAGCAGCTTATGAAGTTCTTTGGATTCATGTTTTCTGGATGGTGGGTAATTTGCAGTGATAAGGAGATTGGTCTTTGAATTAATTAGTAGCTGCTTGATATGACTAATCCCTCCGAGTACTTCCTTACCTGACTCTATCTTGTAAATCTTACCTTGGGAAAAGGCTAACATAAAGATTTTTCTTATAATTTTTGCTCTTAGTTACCAGTAAGCATTCNAGGCAGAATTTGTAAAGAAGCTGAGGCTGATAACTTCCAGAAACCCTACTGTCAAGTTCAGTATCCTCCTGTTAAATACTTTAAAACAGGTTTTGAAAAGAAGGCCAGATTTAGTGTCCTTTGGTTTGCATCACTGTGGGGAAGCATATAGTCAGAGTATCTCATGCAAACATAAAAAAAAAATTTTTGATCATGCCTGAAATTTTAAACCATGCTGTCTGATGAGAATAGTTTTTAGAAAAGACAGCTTTATGGAAACTCAATACCTTAAAAAACTTGTTTAGCAAAATGTTTATAAACAATCAGGAAAATAAATAATCTCTTGTCTGTATTTAAACTATTTTCTAGAAGTTGTAAAAATGCCTTTAAATATTATCATTGTTGTTTACATACTTATTGATGTCTTGAGTTCTCAGAGAGAGAGTATGTGAGTACATCAGTTTTAGTCATCATCATCATTATTGTTGAATTTAACATTATTATTATTATTATTATTTTTTGGCGGCACTGGCCATTCTTTGTGGCATCTCGGCTTAGTTGCCCCTTGGGATTTGGGATTTTAGTTCCCCCACCAGGGATCTATCCTGTGTCACCTGCTTTGGAAGACAGATTCTTAACCACCTGACTACCAGGGAAGTCTAAATTTAACATCTCTAATACCCTTCAGTTCTCTCTCCTTTCCTACAATTTCCACCACTATCTACTTCCTTGTTGTTGTTCAGTCACTAAGTCATGTCTGACTCTTTGCAACCCCATGAACTGCAGCATGCCAGGCTTCCCTGTCCTTCACTATCTCCCGGACTTTGCTCAAACTCATGTCTATTGAGTTTGTGATGCCATCCAGCCATCTCGTCCTCTGTTGCCCCCTTTCCCTCGTTCTCTCAATCTTTCCTAGCATCAGGGTCTTTTCCAATGTTCTTCCAGTGGCCAAAGTACTGGAGCTTCAGCTTTAGCATCAGTCCTTCCAATGAATATCCAGATTTGATTTCCTTTAGGACTGACTAGCTTGATCTCCTTACTGTTCAAGGGACTCTCAAGAGTCTTCCCCTGCACCACAATTCAAAAGCATCAATTCTTTGGCACTCAGCTTCCCTCCTGAACTTGATTATCAACCAGGAGGCAGGTTGAGAGCAGAGATAAAACTTCGGTTTGACATTTAGCTGTCTCATCTAAGCAATCTGAATTGCCTAGAAACTGCTTGTGTGGGCATGCACCAAAATTTCCCCATCATTTGACTTTTCAGATTATTTTTTTTTTCCTTTGTTATCTCTCAGGATGAGAGTTTTCAAGATCAGAGCAGTTAATAGAAAACAAAAAAGAGTGTTTTTTTTGCACATCTAAATGGAGCATGAATAAATTTGCAACAAGGTTAAGAATCTATTTTAACAAAAGGAAGCCAACTGAAATTGTTTTAAAGTATGGTTGAGGGAAGGGGCATGATTGATGTTTTGGGTTTCAAAAATTCATTTCAGCCAATGTGAGTGCCTGAATGCTTAGAATCTTTTCAGAGACTATTATAGTACTGAACATAAAACCTGATTGAAAAAGAAATCAGATGCCAATAAATCAAAGATTTTTGGAGACACTACTTTGGGAAATATCCCCAATGCTCACCTTAGTTACTGCAAGTAATAAATCCTTTCTTCTCCAGATCTTTGACTCGGTTGTATCTCTTTGCTCAACACCCACCAAGTAACAAACCTAGTTTTCAACCGTGAGCCCAGTTTTTGTATAACATAGTATTCATTTCTGTGAAAGACTAATATGTTGGTATAATTTTTTCCTTAAAATTAATGTAATTAAATAGGATCAAGCCATTACATTGTGTTGTGTGTAATCTTTGTTTTGTTATTTCTTTGTTTTATTCACACGTTTGACACATACAAAGTTGAATAAATTAAAAATATACTGTAGAAAAATAAAATATTTTTATTGTAATCCCTACAATATTTATTAGAGAAGCAAATGGCAATCCACTCCAGTATTCTTGCCTGGAAAATCCCATGGACAGAGGAACCTGTCAGTTATAGTCCATGGGGTCACAAAGTAGTCAGACACA
This sequence comes from Neotragus moschatus, assembly GCA_006410615.1. Taxonomy (NCBI): domain Eukaryota; kingdom Metazoa; phylum Chordata; class Mammalia; order Artiodactyla; family Bovidae; genus Neotragus; species Neotragus moschatus. The sequence goes on from SJYA01001183.1 coordinate 1,332,994, forward strand.
ACTGAGTGACTAAACAACTGGGTTTATATCTAGAGATTTTACCACTATCATGAGGTGCCAAGGTGACTGGGCTACCAATAAAATAATGTTAGAAGAAAGGTAAATCTTTTTTTCCCATAAATGCCCAGTCATTTTGAAATCAAACTACTATTTATTTCCAAGATGAAAATAGTTTTATTATTTTTCCTGATTATAAAAAAATGCATATTTTTTACTACAAAACTTGAACTTTGGATGTCAAGCCACTATTTTATTGTCTCCTCTCAGAGAATTACTTATTCCAAGAAATTTTTAAAAATTGTGTCAATAACAGTAAATAGCTTACCACATGCATCAGAGCGTATCATTGTCTAAAACCATGGAGTTAAGGAAGTGAAAATCCGTCAAAATAACTATACCAAGACATGTATAAACATTTTCCCTTAGGCTAGAAGCCCCATTTTGTCTCATGCTTGCTCAAATGTCCAATCCCACTGCTAACGACTGAAGCAGCTTATGAAGTTCTTTGGATTCATGTTTTCTGGATGGTGGGTAATTTGCAGTGATAAGGAGATTGGTCTTTGAATTAATTAGTAGCTGCTTGATATGACTAATCCCTCCGAGTACTTCCTTACCTGACTCTATCTTGTAAATCTTACCTTGGGAAAAGGCTAACATAAAGATTTTTCTTATAATTTTTGCTCTTAGTTACCAGTAAGCATTCTGTCATGTGTTTATTGCAGAAAGAAAATTGAGGTTGCAACAGTTTTAAAGTGCTTATCCACCTTTAAGAAACAAAACTCAATTTTGGCTTGAATCCATCATTCCATATTTTAAGTGGATTGAAATCCAATGGATTTCTTATCTTTCTTTTTTTTTAAATTATGCATGTCATATATGAGTGAGATGGTCAAAATTTCCAATTCTTTCCTTGTTATAATTCAAATGTTGCAAACATAGCTATACCTTTGTACATGTCATTAATATTTCTTTCAGATTAGTTGGGATACTTTAATAAATCCAGTTGTTTTCACAGATTTGCTCCCATTGCCATTTTCCTGATCATGGATAAGAGTGTGTGCATGCTAAGTCACTTCATTGAGACCCCATGGATTGTAATCTGCCAGGCTCTTCTGTCCATGGGATTTCCCAGGCAAGAATACTGTAATGGGTTGCCATTTCCTTCTCTAGGGCATCTTTCCAACCCAGGGATTGAATATGTTGTCTCCTGTGTCTCTTGCATTGGCAGGTAGATTCTTTACCACTGAGCCACCTGGTAAGCCAGTATGCATCTTCAAACCCTCAGCAGGACTAATTAGGTGTGCACAACCAGTTCTATGATGCAGTTCCATTTAGGAGGAGAGCCTGCTAAGGGCCAATGAATCCTTGAATCATAATATGTCTCATTGAATCATAATATGCCTAAGTCAGCTGGAAAAATAATAGGAAAGCTCAACTTGCGGACATTTATTGGGAAAAGAGATGATCATTTATGTAAAAAAATAACTAAATTCTGTATGTCGCAGTGAACTGTGACTAATTTTTTGGTGAGATCCTCAGTTGAATAAGCATGAAGTAATCAGTTATCAATTTGTTCCTGGAGGCTAACAGTAAAATCCAAGGCAGATGCACTATTGACTGAAATCCTGGAGAAAGATGTGATGGAGACCAGGATTGCAGAGCTCCTGTTCCTGCATGCCCTTTCCTAGGTGAAGAAAAGGGACTGAGAGGGAGAGAAAGAGTAGAGGGATGGGGCGAGGGCAGGTGGGGGGGGTGAGAGAAAGACAGGAAGATTGCTTTAGTTCTGCAAGTGCTCAAGTGGAGAATTTCTGGTTATTTCATTTTCTGGCTGTGTGTCCTTGACTCTTAGAGAAACAATTGGAGGAAACAATTTAGAAAGTCAGCCCACTACGTCATGAGCATTTCAATCCCGTCAGAGGGTAGAAGTGGTTCACCAGTAATTATAAGGGGAGAGTGGAGAACTAAGATGCATGTGTCCAGATTTGACTCTGATTACAAGTCAGAAAAATAGAGAAAATGAGCAGCCTAATTTAAATGCAAAAGAGGTTTTAGCCAGCTTCTGTTGCCAAAAATCTTCTCCGGTTTAACACTACAGTAATGATTTTTAAGGCAAGTCAAAATGTTGACATTTACAATTTTCATTAATTTATTTAGAAGATACATTATGAAAAATATACCAATATATATTTGTTCAGTCTCTATATTTAATGTAGAGAAAATTAATAATATGAACTGAAATAGTCCAAGGATATATACAAAATAAGATAGTAAATATTCACATCCAGATCATCCAACTTAAGGAAACAATACTTATCACTGTTGTGGCTGTGTTTCTTCTCCACCTGCATTGGGAAATACATAAGTATTGATGCTGCTAAGTCACTTCAGTCGTGTCTGACTCTGTGTGACCCCATAGACGGTAGCCCACCAGGCTTCCCTGTCCCTGGGATTCTCCAGGCAAGAACACTGGAGTGGTTTTCCATTTCCTTCTCCAATGCATGAAAGTGAAAAGTGAAAGTCAAGTTGCTCAGTCGTCTCCAACTCTTAGCGACCCCATGGACTGCAGCTCACCAGGCTCCTCCATCCATGGGATTTTCCAGGCAAGAGTGCTGGAGGGGGGTGCCATTGAAAATACGTAACAATTTTGCACATTTATATCAGTACAATTGTACTGTATTTTTCTGCATTTTGGTATTATGTTTGTGAGAATCAGCCATACTAATACCTGTAGGACTAGCTCATTTGCTTTACTGTTGAATGGGATCACATTCACCAAAATAAAATGTGTGCATCCATTCATCTATCAATGGACATAGTTCCAACTCCTTGTTTCCAATTCCTTGCCATCACACCTACTGCCAATAGAAGCTTTCTTTGGTAGTATGTGGCATCATTGGCTTCTTTTTAACATTTGCCATTCTCCAACAGTAAAGAATCTGCCTGCAATGCAAGAAACCCAGGTTAGATCCCTGGGTCAAGAAGATCCCCTGGAGAAGGGAATGGTGACCTGCTCTAGTATTCTTGACTGGAGAATTTATTTCATGGACAAATGAGACTGGCAGGCTACCATCTATGCCATTGCAAAGAGTAGGACACAACTGGACAACTTTCACTCACTCAATTGTAATGAATGTGAAATGATACAATAGTTTTAATTTGTACTTTTGATTTCTAAATTAACATACTTTTTTTTTTTTTAAAGACTTTTGTTTTAGGAACAGTGTTAGATTCACAGCATAACTGAGCAAGTAGTGCAGAGATTTCCCATATATCCTCTACCTTCACACATGTATAGCTTCCTCCATTTGTTATGGCTGATGAACCACACTGACAAAAAATAATCACCCAAAGCCCATAGCTTACATTAAAGTCCATTCTTGGTGTTATGCAGTCTATGAGTTTAGACAAATGAAATCACCAATATCACTGCCCTAAAAATCTTCTGTGCTCCAACCACTTATATTCTTGTAGGATATTAGCTCCCCAATCAGGGATTGAACCTGTGTCCTTGGCAGTGAGAGCACAGAGTCCAAACCACTGGACTACCAAGGAAGTCCCTGTACATGATATATTAAACTTTAGCATTGGTATATCCACGTTAATATTCTTACATACAGTATATATGATTAGAATTTACTAGAGCACTGGTTCCAAATGGGTGTTTAGATGGGGAAGGGTCTCTGGGAGCCAGATGATACACACCACGCCCCTGCCCCAGGATGATTCTTCAGGACACCCTCTCTGAACAAACCAGCTGTTATACAAAAGTGTAATTGTCACAGTACATCACTAACCTCCAAAGTGAGAGTGGATTTCTCTACCAAATCTCAGATGTCCAGGCCTTGGGAGTTGTTTCTTGATTTTGATTATATATCACCCCAGAAAATAAAGATGTTAATCCTCAAAGCACAGCCAGGTTCTGAATGGTGAGGAATGTTGAAGTTCTAGATAGAGATATTTATATTACAGCACAGAAAATAATTACCCAATACAAATTACAGAATGTCCCTTTATGCTGAGGTTGGCAAGCCATGGCCTGTGGGTCAAATCTAACTGCTGCCTGTTTTTGAATGGCCTTGGAGCTAAGAATTGTTTATATATATATTTTTTTTTCAGGTAAAATATTATAGGCTTATTTAAAACTTCTCACCTTGAGTATGTAAAATGCAAACTTCACAAAATGTTTATTTTTTTACTTTGTAGTTTACAAATATACAAAATAAAAGTTATTAAGGCAAGGAATTATACAGAAAAAATCATTTGTTCTGCTTAAGGCATACTTGGAAATAAACCATTGTGCAAATTACTACACATCTGAAACCACATTGCATAACAGACTATATATAAAAAAAGGTTAAAGTAAACCTGGTGTATTTATGTTTTTATATTTCTAACTTGTCAAATCAAAAGAAGAATGATATTATATGACACTTGAAAAGTATTTGAATTCAAGTCTATAAATCAAGTTTTATTAGCACACAGCTTCACTCCTTCATTCACTTACTGTCTAGGGCTGCTCTTGTAATACATGGACAGAGGAAAGCAGTTTAGATAGAGACTATGTAGCCCACAAAGCCTAGAATACTCACACTCTGGCTCTTTACAGAAAAAAACAACGCTGTGTCCTATTGGATGCCATTGTCAGAGAGAATCCGGGGCCAGGGGTCACCATGGGTCAGAGCACATGGTTACTTCTTGTCTTTCCATCTGTATGTTCAGTTCAGTTGCTCAGTCATGTCCAACTCTTTGTGACCCCATGAACCACAGCATGCCAGGCATCCCTGTCCATCGCCAACTCCTGGAGTTTACCCAAATGCATGTCCATTGAGTTGGTGATACCATCCAACCATCTCATCCTCTGTCGTCCCCTCTGCTCCTGCCCNCTGGATGCTCGGGGCTGGTGCACTGGGATGACCCAGAGGGATGGTATGGGGAGGAAGGTGAGTGGGTGGGGGGGTTCAGGATGGGGAACACATGTACACCTGTGGCAGATTCACGTCAATGTATGGCAAAATCAATGCAATATTTTAAAGTAATTAGCCTCCGATTAAAATAAATAAATTTATTTTAAAAATTTAATGAAGAATTAAAACCATCCATGATTCTCTGCTCATAGTTAAGTTTTTCTTACATTTCTCTCTGGTTGCTAATAATCACTTCTTGGGTGATATGAAAGGAATTGGCATTTCTTAGCATCCTGCTTCCCGCCCCCCCCCATCTTTTCTTATTCCACCAGCCTTATTTTACCAAACTGCTTACAAATCTTCCATGTGGTTTTGCACAGCCTGAGAAGAAGTAGCCAAAATTACCTCGCTTATAGAAGTTTGGAAATGAAATCTGTGTCATCATCAGCTTTCCACTATTCTAAAGTTCCAGGGCCACTATACTGGCATTGTTTTTAAAAGAAGGAAGTAACAGAGAAAGGAAAAGGGAGCAAGGCATTTGAGTATTTACTTTGTGCAAATGTTGTATTAATTGTGAGCAACCAAAGAGATATAAAACATGGATTTGTCTTCACAGAGCTTGTTGTATGATTGTATAGGCCAAATATATTCCCCTTGAAATTATTTCAAATACAAGGAAGCAAATTGTCAATGGCCAATAAGGGTAACACACAGACCTTGCAGAGAACTTTCAGTTCAGTTCAGTTCAGTCGCTCAGTCGTGTCCGACTCTTTGCAACCCCATGAATTACAGCACACCAGGCCGAAATTTAGCAGAGCTCATTTTGGTCTACAGTAAAAAGGCAGTAGAGAAAGCTTTAAAGTAGGATTTAAGCTGTTCTTTTAGAGAAGCTGTGTGTGTTTGTTAGTCTCTTAGTGGTGTCCAACTCTTTGTGAGCCCATGAACGACACCCACTGGGATCCTCTGTCCATGGGATTCTCCAGGCAAGAATAATGGAGTGGGTAGCCATTTCCTTTTCCAGGGGATCTTCCCAACCCAGGGATTGAACCTGATCTCTCGCACTGCAGGCAGATTCTTTATTATCTGGGCCATCGGGGAAGCCCTTTAGGAAAGATAGGGGCTCTTTCATTCACTTTACCTCTCTTCATTTTTGTTTCAAATATTTATTGGTTATTTATTGGACATAATGCAGACCACATAGTTTGCTCTGGGTTTGAAGACAGGTAATAATGACTACTTAGACATAGTTTAGTTGTCTTTACTTCAAACTTCTCCATATTAGCAAAGAAGCAAGGTAAGGATTGGGCGTGAGGCTAAAAATAAATGTGAGCAGACATGAGTGATTGAGGCTCCTTAATGCCTTCTTAGTTCCTCCAGAGAGGTTGCTGATTTTCAGCTCACAGAAAATGAGAAATCCACCAAGTCAGATGAGCACTCTTTGCAGCGTTATGGGTTATAACGATCCACATTGGCATTCCAGGGTCTGCTCCATCCTGGAGTAAGGAAATCAGTGCAGTGCCAGGTTACATTTTCCCATGCCTTATTTCCCCATGATTTGGGTCCACACAAGATTTCAAGGCAGAGGGTAATTATCAAACTAAGGATATTTAGTGCTGTGTAAAGGGGCACAGGATAGATGCAGCCTCTGTCCTTAAGGAGTTTACATCCTATGTGAAGTTAAACGAAACAGACAGTGGGAAGGAACATCCAGGAGAAAGATTGATGTGTACAATGATGTAAAAGGGTAGATGGTTTATGAGCTAAAAATGAATATTCAATGAGTATCTCTAGAGAGAAATCAAACAGAAATGATGGTGGGGATGTTGTTTAGTCACTCAGTTGTGTCCAACTCTTTGTGACCCCACGGACTGCAGCACACCAGGCTTCCCTGTCCTTCACTATCTCCTGGAGCTTGCTCAAACTCATGCCCATTGAGTTGATGATGCCATCCAACCATCTCATCCTCTCTTGTCCCCTTCTCCTCCTGCTTCCAATTTTTCCTAGCATTAGGGTCTTTTCTAATGAGTTGGCCCTTCACAGCAGGTGGCCAAAATATTGGAGTTTCAGCTTCAGCATCACTGCTTCCAATGAATATTCAGTGTTGACTTTGAAAGGTTGCTGCTGAGAGCCATGTGTTATGCCTGGATTGTGACCTCCAGAGGATAGGGTTTCAATCCGGGGTCAGAGATAAGGTTTGACTACTTGGAGTAGCAAAGTTGGCATTGACTACTTTTGTGTAGCAAAGTTTTATTAAAGTATAACAGAGATAGGGAAAGCTTCTGACATAGACATCAGAAGGGGACAGAAAGAGTGTCCCTTTGCTAGTTTTTTAGCAAGGTGTTTTATGTCTGTTAGCTATTAATTAGACAAGAGAGACACCTCAAGGCTGGGGAATTTTCACCAGCTCCTCTCCCACAATATGCATTTTTGATATAGGATGGCATGAGGTGTGTCATCCCCTGGCCATGAAACAGTTGACAGGAATACTGGTTTGTTGAGCCATAATCATCCCAAGGTTTGAGAAAAGAAAAAAGTTAGTTTTAGGTGGAACCATTTTGAAGAAAGGCAAATTCAAAAGCAAATACATAGCTTCATTAATATAGCTTAAGAAAAACACATTGGTTAGCTCAAGGCAGATCTAGTTGTTGTCGACACAGAATTAAAAGCCTCTTTTAATTTTGTGTAGAGGAGGGGAAAAAACAACAACAATACATCTGCTATTTGCAGTTTATTTTCTCCTCCTGCTTGGGGACCTCTAGCCTTCTTACCTGTTACCCTCTCCATTTCCTTTAGGATTGACTGGTTGGATCTCCTTGCAGTCCAAGGGACTCTCAAGAGTCTTCTCCAACATCACAGTTCAAAAGCATCAATTCTTCAGTGCTCAGCTTTCTTTATGGTCCAACTCTCACATCCATACAGGACTACTGGAAAAACCCATAGCTTGGACCATACGGATTTTTGTTGGCAAAGTGATGTCCTGCTTTTTAATATGCTGTCTAGGTTGGTCATAGCTTTTCTTCCAAGGAACAAGCATCTTTTAATTTCATGGCTGCAGTCACCATCTACAGTGATTTTGGAGCCCAAGAAAATAAAGTCTGTCACTATTTTCATTGTTTTCCCATCTACTCGCCATGAAGTGATGGGACTGGATGCCACGATCTTAGTTTTTTGAATGCTGAGTTTTAAGCCAGCTTTTTCACTCTCTTTCACTTTCATCAAGAGGCTCTTTAGTTCCTCTTCACTCTCTGCCATAATAGTGGCATCATCTGCATATATGAGGTTATTGATATTTCTCCCAGCAGTCTTGATTCCAGCTTGTGCTTCATCCAGCCTGGCATTTCCCATAATGAACTCTGCATATAAATTAAATAAACAAGGTGACAACATGTAGTGTAAAATGAGTAATGTTCTATCCTAAGTAAAGGTATTTCAGCATTATACTAAAAATAAAGAGGAGTTGCTAAAGTATTGGAAAGTTGGAGATAGGGTCTTTAAGAAGATTAAATTAGCTATAGTTTGGACAGAATTTGGAGGATCAGAGACCAGAGGGGAAATACAAGTGTGATGGCTAATTTTATGTGTGAATAATTGACTGACTGGCTCAGAACTGAGATAGGGATGGAGACTTATCCAGTACCTGTCTCCACATGGTTTTCCTAGAAAGTAGAAGCCTGAGGCAGAACTTCTATGGTGACTCTTTTTTGGGGGCATGAATTCTCAGAAAAGAAAAAATGAGGAAAAATAGGAAGGAAGAAAGGAGGAAGCAAATCCAGGTGACCACAGCTTTAAGGAAGCACAAATGGCTGCTCAGACACACGGGGTGTTTTTTGGGAAGGCTATGTGGCATCGCTTTGACTTCAGGGGTCTGATGGAGGGATGGAGGAAGCAAGTCGATTTTATCTGCCAATCACATGCTTTCTCCCTTTTCTTACTAGTCCAAGTTCATTCCCTACAAGGCATTGATTCCCCTGCCCCCTGCAGCTTTCGGGGAAGCCTGATCTTAGGATCCTGAGATGGGTTTCAGGGGCTCAGGGTTAGAGAGCACCTCCTGCCTGCCTCAGGGTCTGGAAGGATGAAAAAGTGTGCATGGGTGAACTTCACGTGGTCCTCAACGTCCCCTGATTAGGGAGCAACAAAAGAGCACAGGTGGGAGGTTACGGATGTGCAGCAACAGATGTAGGACGAAGTGCATCTAAAGTACCTCTAGAGAGACCTGGGGACTAGAAACGGGTGATGCCCTATGGACTGGCCTCTGTTATGAAGGAAATAGTACTCAACGATCCTCTTTCCCGGCTCCATGGGGAGGCTCCTCTGTAGTAACAGGAACATGCTGATGCTAGATTCTTATCCTTGAGGGGGACATATGGAAATAATGGGCCAGTGAACCCAAAGAAAAGCAAAATTTGATCTGGAAGAGTCAGTTCCTGGGAGAATGATGATGCCATTGACCAGGACAAGAAAATCCTAAGGAGATACTGACATTTCCCTGAAAAGGAAAATGAATCATTTGCCTTTACACACTTGGCTGTTATCCCAAGGTGACATCCTGCAGCAGCTATCAAAGACACATAAATCAACGAAAACTTAAAGTCTGAAGGGACATTAGAGGCTACTGTATTAAAATTTTCTTATCTGAGGGATAGTGGAAAGTAAGATTTAGAGAAGTTTAGTGATTTTACAAATGTCACAATGTAAGTTATAGAAATGGAATAAGAAAATCAATTCCTTTCACCAAGGTATTACTTAAAAAAAACATTAAAAAAAAATTTATTTGGCTGCACTAGGTCTCAGTTGTGGCATGTGGGATCTTTAGTCTTCGTTGTGGTATGTGGGATCTTTTTAATTGTGGCATGCAGGATCTAGTTCCCTGACAAGGGATTGAACCCAGGCCCCTGAATTGGGAGAGCATAGTCATAGCCATTGGACCATCAGGGAAGTGCCCCAAAGGCTAGTACTTGTGACTTAGCTACACTGGAGGTACTAGCAATCCCAAGTTCTCATCCCTTGGTGTCAGTGGGCTTTAATTTCCCACCTCTCTGATGGGAATGTAGGACAAGGTAATCCCCAACATCCCTCCAGCTCTGATACTCTGTTTCTCTCATGTGAGGTCAGGAGAACATCATGGCTAAAGGGATAGATTTTTTAGCTTAAGAATGTTTAAGATCCCTAAGATCAATGTTTCCTCTCCATGATTAGAACATTCTTGTGCCTGGTTTTTATCCTGAAAGGACTTCTGAAAACCAAAGGCCAGTTAACCTGAAAGATTCTGGAATCACCAATTCCAATCCCAAGAAGAGCCAATTCCTAGGAGAATAATGGTATCACTGACCAGAACAACAACAACAACAAATCCCAAGGAGAAATCTCAACAGAACAGGAAAGCTGGCAGAAAACTAGAGGCCAATAATTAAGCTTCATGGTACATCTTGTTATTTATTGGGGGAGGGAGAGGAGAAACAATGAAGGAAACCCACAGAAAATAAATGGGTAGTGAAGAAAGAGAGGAATAGGAAAGGACTTGGGGTGAAAGCTGAAAGAGGAGAAGAAGCAGCCCAGACTAAAATGGCAAAGACCAAAAACAGAAATAGAGACACATATGTTTGTAAAGAACAAATGTATGAATACCAAAGGGAGAAACTGGGGAGTGGGATGAATTGAGAGATTTGTATTGGCATATACAAACTTTTAATACCGTGTATAAAATTTATAACTAGTTGGAACATACTGTATAACACAGAGAACTCTATTCAGTGCTTTGTGGTACCTAGATGGGTAGGAAACCCCCCAAAAGAGGGGATATATATATATATAGCTGATTCAATTTGCTGTACAACAGAAACTAACACAACATTGTTAAGCAACTATACTACAACAAATTTAATTTAAAAATGTAATTTTGTTAGAATTTAAAAATTTTAAAGAATGGAAAAATGCCATAGACATCAAGGTGGGGACTGAGAAATGACCATGAGACTTAACAATAAATTTTATAAAGATTTAAAGGAAGTAAAGTGGAAAAGGGATTGAGGAGTATATTATTTACAAGAAAATAGATATTCAAGGGGAGAAACAGTGAGAGTGGTAGTTCAAAAATTGTTAGAATGAGAGGTAAGGTTTGTGGGATTAGAGCCTTGTAAGCATGTTTGTAGGCAGAGAAGAAGGATGCAAGATTGAATATTTGGGAAGAGGATATATCTGAAGTAATGGAGTTCCAGAAGAGGCAAGTAACTCTACTATGGGTAAAGAGTATGCTTTTGACAAAAAGAAGGACACCTTTTCCTCTGGAAAAAAAAAAGAGTATAAAAAGAAGTAGGAAACTGAAAACACAGGGAAACGTGGAGGTGGAGGTTACAGACACAGAGATGGAGTGAGGTGAGCAAAGGGTAGATGAAAGGACTTATCTTCTAAGTCAATATAGATGCAAGACAAAGACTGAGTGGCTGAGGACAGAGGGAGAGTGAGAGGGAATTCAGAGAGAAAGAAGAGGAGTGAGAGTGAATTCTGGGAAGAAGAAGATTTCTGATGGAATACTCAGAAGAGGTTAAGAGGATTTCTGAGAGAAGGGGGGTGAGTTGAAATTGGCATGAAGGAAGGTATGAAAAATTTCTGAGAAAATGAGATTGAGAGGAATTAATGAAGAAATGAATTTGACAGGACATTATGAAAGAAGGAGACTCAGAGAATTTGAGAGAAAGAATGAGAGTCTGAGAGAATTCTGAGAGAAAGGAGAGTCTGAGGGAACTCTGAGTAAGGGTAGTATGGGGGAATTCTGAGGCAAGGAAAGTGACAGAGATTTCTGAGAGAACTTGTGTGAGAGGAATTCTGAGTAATGAGGGTATGAGAAAATTCTGAGACACAGAAGGAGAGTGACAAGGCATGCTGAGAGAAGAAGGGAAGACTGGGGGAATTTTGAGAAAATGAAGGAGGTTCTGAGGAAAAATATGAAAATAAGAAAGTTCTAAGATAAAATCAGACAAAGAAGGAGGCTCTGAGGTATAATTTGAGAAACCATGAGGTCTTAAGGTAAAATCAGACAGGAACTGTATGGTCCTGAGGTAAAAAAATGACAGGAAGTTTCTGATGTAAGATACAACAGGAACTGGGAGATCCTGCAGTAAAATCTGACTGAAACCAGGAGGTTCTGAGGTAAAGTTTGACAGAAACTAGAAGGTTCTGAGGCAAAAATCTGACAGAAACTAGAGTATTCTGAGGTAAAAATCTGACAGAATCTAGAGGGTCCTGAGGTAAAATCTAACCGAATCTAGAGTGTTCTGAGGTAAAATCTGACAGAAACTACAGGGTTCTCAGGTAAAATCTGATAGAAACCAAGATGTTCTGAGGTAAAATTTGCAGAAACCAGGAGGTTCTGAGCTAAAATATGACAGAAACCAGAAGGTTTGAAGTAAAATCTGACAGAAAGCAAGAGGTGCTGAGGTAATATCTGACAGAAACCGGGAGGATCTGAGGTAACATTGACAGAAACCAGGAAGTTCTGAGGTTACATCTGAGATAGAATCTGACAGAAATCAGCAGGTTCTGAGGTAACATCTGAGGTAAAGTATGACAGAAATCAGGAGGTCCTGAGGTAAAATCTGACGGAAACTTAGAGATTCTGAGGTAAGTCTGAGGTCTGAGGTAAAATCTGACAGAAACTCAGAGGTTCTTAGGTAAAATCTGATGAAAACTTGGAGGTTCGAAGGTAAAATCTTAGGGAAGCTAGGAGGTTCTATCGTAAAATCTGAAACAAATTAGGAGTTTCTGAAGTAAAATCTGAAAGAAAGTTGCAGTTTCTAGTGTAAAAATCTGACAGAAACTTGGAACTTCTGCTGTAAAATTTCACCGAAGGAAGGCAATTTTGATGCAAAATATTATAGAATCTAGTAGCTTCTGAATTAAAATCTGACAGAAAGTAGAAGCTTCTGAAGTAAAATCTCACTGAAAATAGAAGGCGAAATCTTATAGAAAGAAGGAGGTTCTGAGAAGAATACACAGATTCTCAGGTGAACTCTGATGAAAAAATGAAGTGTTAGCTGAATCTGACATAAAGAATGGCATTCTGAGATAAACTCTGACAGAAAGATGGAGGTTCTCATGGAAAATCTGACATAAGAAGTTTCTCAGGGAAAATGTCAGAGATGGTAGAAAGTTTCTGAGGAAATTCTAACATAAAATAGGAGGTTTCTGAAGTACTTTGTGACAGAAGAGGGATGTTTCTGAGAGAGTTCACACAGAATGAAGGAGATTTCTGATGGAATTCTGCTTGAAAGAATATGGTTTATGTTCATAAGTGGCTAAGAGGGTGTAGTTAACAGCTCAGAAATGAGCCCTGGATGTGAAGATTCTTATGGGTCCTTAATGTGCAGGATTCCAGTTTAGTGTTTGGAAGTGATCAATATGATTGCAGAAACTACGTTTCTCAGGTCTGTGGGTGGGTAGGTCTGGAAATTCAGTGACAAAAGTTGCCTGGAACCCTTATTAAAGCAGTTTAAGTTTGCTGATTGGTGTTTCAGGTTGAGTGGGTAACAGTGACATCATAAAAGCCCTGATGAGCTTGATAAAGTGGAGGGATTAAGGTGTTGGCTGTTGTTCCAAGGGTACAAGAAGACCAGGAAAATGAAGGGATGGAAAATGCCATGTCAGAATGTCATGATTAGAGTGGGAAACTGTCGTGTTTAAAGGAGAAGCAGAAAACAATTTATGTAGACAACAGATCCTGCCTTGTGTAGCTCACAACCTAGCAAAGAGAGGTCCTCAGAACTCATGACCTCAATGAATGAATAAATTACTCAGGAGTGTGAAAAGAGAGGAAAGCATAAGAAGGGAAGTTGGGATGGAATGGCGGATTAAATGGGTTTTAAATGTTCACAGGAAGTTAATGTGGGTCTGGTTGAAAAGGTGTGATTTGGGTAAAGAATGCTAGAGAAGTATGAGTGAGCCATGAAGAGATCTGGGGGTAACTGTTCTAGGAGGAGGGATTCAGGGAAGCAGAGTCTCTCCATGGGAGCAGTGAAGTTCACAAGGAATGGCTTTCCCTCCATCGTGACACTGCCACACCAAGGACTCTTTTGTGTTGTAGAACTACGAGGCCAGTTTATACATTGTGGTCAGATTTAGAGATGACACACACTTTGCCCTAGAATTGTTCCCTCTGTGTCATAGCAGTACCCAATCTGTCATTTTTGTGTGTTATTTTAAAAATACAATAGTCTTTTTTTTTTAAAATCTGTTTGTAGGACATATATTAAGTTAACCTTTAAAATGCATTCCAGTATACACTGCTGCTGCTGCTACTGTCACTTCAGTTATGTCCAACTCTGTGCAACCCTAAGATGGCAGCTCACCAGGCTCCTCTGTCCCTGTGATTCTCCAGGCAAGAATGTTGGAGTGGGTTGCCATCTCCTTCTCCATCAGTATACATTCAGTTCAGTTCAGCTGCTCAGTCGTGTCTGACTCTTTGCAACCCCATGAATCGCAGCACGCCAGGCCTCCCTGTCCATCATCAACTCCCGGAGTTCACTCAGACTCACGTCCATAGAGTCAGTGATGCCATCCAGCCATCTCATCCTCTGTTGTCCCCTTCTCCTCCTGCCCCCAATCCCTCCNACAGTTTATTGTGATCCACACAGTCAAAGTCTTTGGCATAGTCAATAAAGCAGTTATAGATGTTTTTCTGGAACTCTCTTGCTTTTTCCACGATCCAGGGGATGTTGGCAATTTATCTCTGGTTCCTCTGCCTTTTCTAACACCAGCTTGAACATCAGGAATTTCACAGTTCATGTATTGCTGAAGCCTGGCTAGGTACAGACAAATAGATTCCACTTATTCAGGGTACATAGAACAGTCAAATTCATAGAGTCAGAAAATATATAGGCAGATACAAGGAGCTGGGAGGTGGAAGCAGGTGGGAAGGGGAATGGGGAGTTAGTATTTAATGGGAACAGAGTTTCAGTTTAGGAAGGTGAAGAATTCAGGAGATGGATGATTGTGAGAGTTGCACAAAAATGTGAACTTAGTGTCACCGAACTATACAGTTAAATATGGTTACAATGGTATGTTTTATATTATGTGACTTTTACTACAAAAAGAAAAAACACTAAAAAATGCAAGAGTCTGTATTGAAAGCATTAGCTGTGTGAGTTCTTGGCTGTGGAAAGATTAGCTTTTAACTCTATCTGATGATAAACTGGAGGAATGCACTCAGAAACAGAGCAAATGAAACTTTCCTTCCTCCCAGATTTGGATATTCCGGAGGATGGATTTCTATTGCTATGAAATATTTCATCAGGATTGCCGGAGTCCAGCTCCAGCAGCCAGGGAATCAGCCTGAAGGGATGGGCGGTGTCAGTGAGAAACGATACAGCCTCTCAGTTTTCTTGGACTGCATATTTATTTCAGAAGGAAATGGCAACCCACTCCAGTACTCTTGCCTGGAGAATCCCATGAATGGAGGATACTGGGGGGCTGCAGTCCATGGGGTCGCAAAGAGTCGGACATGACTGAGCGACTTCATTCACTCACTAAGATTCTCTTTTATATTTTTACAAAAGCATTAGGTCAGAGGTTTGACATTTTCAGTTCCCCCGACCCAGATTTGTTGTCTCCATAAATCACTGTTGCCCCTCAAAAGGAGTTCCTGCCTCAGCAATTCTCTTATCTACTTCTCATGTGTCCTTGTGAATACATTGTAACTCATGCTAATGTCTGGGCTGCATATCACATTCCTCAGTTTATTTCTTATCTTTTAAAATCCTGTTCGCCCCTAGTATCCTGAGCTCACTTTCTTTAAAAAGGCTTCTAACCATTAGTATCTCCAAAATTCCTAATCTCTGTAAGCTATAGTAAAATATGCAANAATACATTGTAACTCATGCTAATGTCTGGGCTGCATATCACATTCCTCAGTTTATTTCTTATCTTTTAAAATCCTGTTCGCCCCTAGTATCCTGAGCTCACTTTCTTTAAAAAGGCTTCTAACCATTAGTATCTCCAAAATTCCTAATCTCTGTAAGCTATAGTAAAATATGCAAACATTACAACATTCCTTAAATCTTTAGCTTCTAACTATTTTAATTATTCCTAAGCCCTAAATTCAGCAAACTCCTTTGCCATAAACATTTCTCTCACAAATAGGTTTCAGATAACAATCCTCCCATGGCCTCAAGCTGCGGCCTACGTGCTCATCCTGGAACACTCTTCTGTAAAGGTCCTTGAATGAATGTCAATGATTAACTTTATGAAATATTCTCTGAGCACAGCTGCAGAAGGCTTTGTGCCTTCTCATGCTCCTCTCAAGAACAATAAAAACCTTAATATTCTTTTCAGTCAACTCAGCCGAGGAGAGGAAAAAACAAGTCAGAATCACAAGGCCTAACTCCTTCATCCTGGGTCTGTGCCTGCGAGACAAGGAGAGAGTGTTGGGACCGTGCCTCCATTTTGTCAGTAATGCCTAACATGGCTCCTGACACAGGATCTTAAGACTTTATTGGGGAGTCAAAGTGGCATATAAGGACTTATGATTAATAGTTATCTAAAAGATTCCAGTAACAAAATGTATTCCTAATAGTTGATATGAAAATTCTTCTAAGGGAGAAATCCTACTTTTTTACTAAAATACTCGACTGAACAGACCCTTGAGAATTCACAGGTTCTGATGAAAAACATGGACTATGAGACTATAAAGTTGGAGTTTTAAGTCTAGATTGTTTATTTCTGCAGAAGTCTTGGATCTGGATTGTACAGGAATTATGGATGGAGTTTAGGGTGGATGGATATTGTCAACACTGGTCATTTGTTAGTTGTAAAGTTATGTGCTTTTTATTAAGCCATTATTGATATTATGATCATTCCTGATGTGGAATGATTCCTAAAGCAAAATAACTTTTTGATAAATGTTTCCTGATTTTCTATAATAATGAAATAGAAAAGAACATACAAAGATAATAGCAAGCTTTTTAATCAGTGATTAATCCCAGGAAGAAATTGTTAAAATTAAATTCATTACAGGAAAGTTTCACTTACTTTATCATTCCAATGGATGAACAGTTTTCAGGAAAGTGTGAAGACATTTGTAATCAAAGGCAAGAATGGAGCTCAGATGTCAAGTGGTGAGTGACAGTGTTATGTGATAAAATTCCTCTCAGCTAAGAAGGTTTAATTTATCAAACAAACCTATCTTTTCAAGATATTATTATAAACAACATAAAGACCATATCATCTAAGATGAGCTCCTTCCCAAACATAATTAGGAATTGACATCATTTTTCAAGTCATGTTGCTAGTGAAATTAGAATCTGATCATTTCTATTAGCTGTTGAAAGTTATCAACAATGGTCAGTTTGACACTGGGTATTAGTATTATAAGTGTTCTCAGCTGCTACAGGAAAGTCTTTGATCTTCACTCATCTGCCATATGTTAGGATGACAGTTTCAGAAGTCTAATGTGTTTGCTGCTTCCCTGTGAATTGGAAGAGAAGAGGAAAGGAGAGAAAAGAAAAGAGGATAGATGTTTCAGACAAAGTGACCTCAACAGAGGGAAAATGCAAAAACCAAACCAACTGCCACATGAAGGCTAGATATTCAGGAGGGGAAACTTTCCAACATAGACCATATAGTTTGGAAAGAGACATCACCTGCCATTAAGTTGGGACAGAAGGAATTCATTGACAACTTTACCTTATCTGGAAATTGGATTGTGGAGGTGGTGCTGATGAGTTGGTGGATGGTATAGAGTTTGGGAGAGGATTAATCCATTAATTTATCTAAAGAGAATCTCAGCATTCCCAGCCTGAACATGAAACCAAAGCTCATGGGAAATTGCTGAAGGAGAGCAACAAGCTTGTGTTCCAGAAATTGGGATCCAGTATGACAAAGAGACAGAGTGAGTGTCTGGACAGAATGGGAGAGCAGGCCAGAGAGGAAAGAAACTTTCATGTGTGGTTCCTCTGGACTCCATCACCCACACATCTAATAACAATAGCAACCATCTCCAGACCAACCAGCACAATAAGAGCAACCTTTATCCAACCCTTGCTGCAGGTTTAGGAACTGTTCTCAGTGTATTATACTATTGTATTCTTGCAATAAATTTATAAGCTGGAAAAAAATAAAGAGACCCTCAGGGGAGAAATCTCATTGGAAAAGACCCCGATGCTTGGAAAGATTGAGGGTAGGAAGAGAAGTGGACAATAGAGGATGAGATGGTTGGATGGCACCATCAACTCAATGGACATAAGTTTGAGCAAACTCCAGGAGAAAGTGAAGCACAGGGAAGCCTAGCGTGCAACAGTCCATGGGGTCACAAAGAGGCATACACAACTGAGCAACTGAACAACAAACAGGGGAGCAATGGGAAGGATTCTTATCCAAGTGAACTTAAACTTCCAAGGAAGTACATGGAGGGGGATATGTCTACAATATTTTAATTAGAAGTGGGCTCTGATGTTGGAAATTAATTTCCTGAAAAATACCATCTTTTAAAGATCTGGTCAGTTATTGGCTGTTGCACTTGTGTAATGACAATGAGCCCCCTTTCTGGTGAAGAGTTATTCAATCCTAGGATTACCTTAAATAAATACTGAAAATGTACACAGTGAAGTCTTCAAATTCGCAAGTATTTTCACTCACTCCACAACTCCCAATTATGGCAGTTCATTTAGTCAGCCCACATAGCCAGGAAGAAATGTGCATCAGGAAAATACTCTTTTTGGAATTCAGTGGCCTCAATATTGGGCAAGTTAATTAGAAGTTGCTATTCATATATTGGGTTTCCCCAGTTGCTCAGCAGTAGATGGAGAAATATACCTTGTTCATGGATTGGAAGAATCAATATAGTGAAAATGAGTATACTACCCAAAGCAGTCTATTGATTCATTGCAATCCTTATCAAGCTACCAATGGTATTTTTCACAGAACTAGAACAAAAACTTTCACAATTTGTATGGAAACAAAAGAAACCTTGAATAGCTAAAACAATCTTGGGAAAGAAGAATGGAACTGGAGGAATCAACCTGTCTGACTCCAGACTACACTACAAAGCTACAATCATCAAAGCAGTATGGTACTGACACAAAGACAGAAATATAGATCAATGGAACAAAATAGAATGCAAAGAGATGAATACATGCACCTATGGACACCTTATCTTTGACAAAGGAGGCAAAAATATACAATGGAGAAAAGACAATCTCTATAACAAGTGGCGCTGAGAAAACTGGTCAACCGCCTGTAAAAGAATGAAACTAGAACCCTTTCCAACACCATACACAAAAATAAACTCAAAATGGATTAAAGATCTAAATGTAAGACCAGAAACTATAAAACTCCTAGAGGAAAACATAGGCAGAACATTCTCTGACATAAATCACAGCAAGATCCTATATGACCTTCCTCCCAGAGTAATGGAAATAAAAGCAAAATTATACAAATGAGACCTAATTAAACTTAACAGCTTTTGAACAATGAAGGAAACTATAAGCAAGGTAAAAAGTCATCCTTCAAAATGGGAGAAAATAATAGCAAATGAAACAATGGACAAAGAATTAATCTCCAAAATATACAACAGCCCATGCAGCTCAATTCCAGAAAAAATAAGCAACCCAATAAAAATATGGTCAAAGAACTAGACAGACATTTCTCCAAAAAAGTCATAAAGATAGCTAACAAACACATGAAAAGATGCTCAACATCACTCATTATCAGAGAAATGCAAATCAAAACCACAATGAGGTACCATCTCACACTGGTCAGAATGGCTGCCATCAAAAAGTCTAGAAACAATAAATGCTGGCGAGGGTGTGGAGAAAAGGGAATCCTCTTACACTGTTGGTGGGAATGCAAACTGGTACAGCCACTATGGGGAACAGTGTGGAGATTCCTTAAAAACCTGGAAATAGAACTGCGATATGACCCAGCAATCACACTGCTGGTCATACACACCAAGAAAATTAGAATTGAAAGAGATACATATACTCCAATGTTCATTGCAGCACTGTTTACAATAGCCAGGGCATGGACGCAAACTAGATGTCCATCAGCAGATGAAAGAATAAGAAAGCTGTGGTACATATACACAGTGGAATATTACTCAGCTATAAAAAAGAGTCGATTCTAATAAGGTGGATGAAACTGGAGTCTATCATAAACAGTGAAGTAAGTCAGAGAGAAAAACACCAATACAGTATATTAATGCATGTATATGGAATTTAGAAAGATGGTAATGATGGCCTTATATACAAGACAGCAAAAGAGACACAGATGTAAAGAACAGCCTTTTGGACTCTGTGGGGGAAGGCGAGGGTGGAGTGATTGGAGAGAATGGCATTGAAACATGTATATTACCACATGTGAAATAGATGACCAGTCCAAGCTTGATGCATGAAACAGAGCACTCAAAGCCAGTGCACTGAGACTACCCAGAGGGATGGGATGGGGAGGGAGGTTGGAGGGGGGTTCAGAACAGGGGGACACATGTGCACCATACTTGATTCATGTCAATGTATGACAAAAACCACCACAATATTGTAAAGAAATTAATCTCCAATTAAAATAAATAAATTAAAAAAAATCCACCTGCTATGCAGGAGGTGCAGGAGACACAGGTTTGATCCTTGGGTCACAAAGAGCTCCTGGAGGAGGAAATGGCAACTCACTTGAGTATTCTTGCCTGGGAAATCCCATGGACAGAGGAATGTGGCAAGCTACAGTCCACAGGGTCACAAAAGAGTCAGACATAACTGAGTAACCGAACACACAACAGCGTGCATATATTACATAACTACAGTGGTAAGGGTGTCAGTTCATGTAATAACAGACAAGATGTTCTGTAGTATAGCTCCTTCTGTGTACAGAACTAGTTTTTGTTTTATTCTATTCCCTAGAAGGCACTGAAAAATGCAGATATAGCAGCCTAATATTGCAATGTCTGATGTGAAAGCTGTAGGTGCCCATCTTCCCCAAGCAGCTTGTATTTCACTACCTGATCTGTCACTCATCCTTTTGGTGGCAAGCAGACAGTACCAATAAAATTATTTACTTACCACCTTTCTATCTTGTTTTCTGCTGTTCATTCCTCTTTTATTTCCAAGTATTTACTTTAATGATCACAGACTTTCTCAGGTCTCTTTCCCTTCCAATTCTTAAGTAAATATTTGTAACAGGGGTTTCACAGAAAACAATTGTTTGCCTATTGCAATACATGTTGTCAGGGGATTATCATACTCAGTCACTAGGCTACTGTGACTTTGAAGTCCACTTGGTCAACTAGAGAGGGCTAGTCCTTCCTTGAGGCTTTTCCAGAATCATAACAAGCATCAAAAAATGTGGTCCTAGGTGAGAGAAAATGGGAAATAAGCAGAAATAAATTGTAGCTTGGTTTCTGGTTTTAAGACAGAAGTTTTGAACTCTAGGAATAAGGAAACTTGAAACGGAACTAACTCCTAAAATGAAAATTTTCAGGTATTCCAAGATTTCCCAAGAATTACACATTTCTTTTTACTTTAAGCTAAAAATCAATATCCTTACCTTATTTTAACCTCACCTTTAAAGATGAAATGTTAGGCACATGTCTATTTCCATTGCTATCAGCTGCAGTAATGAAACCTTTTATTTCATGATCTTATTTACCACTGTTCTTTCTCTCTCTCTTTTTTTTAATGTTGTAGAAAGAATGATTTAGAAATTTTTCAATGATGCCATTTCATACCATTCCCCTGATTAAATACTTTAGTGGTTCCAGGACTCTGTGCTTCAAAGTACACAGTACTTGATAGAACTTTTTTCAGTCGTTTTATTGTTTATTTAATGTATTGGTTTCTTTCCTTGATATCTGTTTTTTCTGTTGAACTATTAGTTTTATGAAGACAGAGACCATATCCATTTATCCATCCATTATCTTTTATTCATACAGCATGAGCAAGGTAAAAATATTTCTTGCATACATGGACCTTATAGGTGAGTAGGAAATTAAACAAAAATCAAACAGGTAATAGCATAAAGTATGGTCTGCTGTTTTAGAGAAAATAATACCATGGAGGTGCAAGGCAGGAAGAGCTTGCCAGTCTGAGGGACTGCATTAGGTAGAAAAGAATATCTAGGGTAAGTGATATGTAAGCTGAAACTTAAGAGATAAACCAAAGCTAACAAGGAAGTAAAGATAGCTAAGAACTGTTTTGGAAGAAGAGAGAGATGGTAAAAGGAATTATGCTGTAGATGCTGGTGATGTGGTTCAAGGTGGATGGCGCTTGGTGAATAAGGTGAATGGCAAAAAAGAGACTAGCTAGGAAGAGTATTTTGATCCATCTATGAACTCTTAAGAATGTCAGAAAAGCCACTGAAATGTTATAAATGAGGACTGAAAGGATCACAGAAACCCAACCAGGTTCTTGGGTTTCTTTGTTGAGAAAGACCTGGGAGAAAGGGTGAAAGTAAGCAAGTTAGAAGACAGTTTCAGTAAGCCAAGTCAGTAGCTAGGGTGACTTAGAATCAGACAAGGTTGGGGCCTTTGGGAAAGAGAAAAATCTAAAAATGATTAGAAAGTAGGTTAAATGAGCCTTGAGTTTTGACCAAATGTAGGAACAAAGGACAGAAAAGAGTCAAAGGAGACCCTGAATTTCTGGCATGGGAGAAGCTTGTTGGAGGGGATGTGAAGATGATGGAATTTGGTTTTGGATGTGTGTGTGTGTGTGTGTGTGTGTGTGCGCGCGCACTCGGTTGTGTCCTACTCATTGTGACCCCATGGACTGTAAGCCCACTAGACTCCTCTGTCCATGGGATTTTCCAGAATACTGGAATGGGTTACCATACCCTCCTCCAGGAAATCTTCCTGACCGAGGGATGGAATCCATGTCTCCTGCATTGGCAGGCATATTCTTTACCACTACACCACCTGGGAAGCCCTGTTTTGTAGGTACTGAGTTTAAAATGCCCAGAAGCCAGCCAAGTAGCTTTGTCCAATAGACAGGCATGCATGCAGGTCAGAAGCCTCACAGAGGAAGCAGGCACCAAGATTTGAGATTTTAACCATGGAGTTACAAATCACCAGTAGCACATGTGCACAGTAAGAAGATGGTCTCAGCATGATTAAACTGTGAAGAAATATTACATATTTATAAGGCAAGCAGAAGAGGGGGGCCTTGAAAAAATATCTGAGAATAAGAGAGGTTAGAATTGTGGAACTCAATGGAAGAAAGTGTTTCAAGAAAGGATGGTCCACAAGTGGTGAAAAGTCCCCAGCAGATCTGTCAAAAAGAAATTCACCAGTTACCTTGACAGTAGTGGTTTTGTTAGGAAGAAGGCTGGCTTGCAGTGAGATACCAGGGAATGGGGATCAAAATACTGACTTTTTTCCTTCTGAATCAGAGATTGAACTCATGTCCCATGTATCGGAAGAGTGCAGTCTTAACCACTAGACCACCGGGAAAGTCGCTAAAATAGATAACTTTTACAAGATGCTTAATTGAAGAGGTGCTTCTCTCAACAGAAGGGTAGCTAGAAGAGAATATGCAGTTAGACGTTTGTTTTTTTTACTTGTTAATGTAAGAGATGCTCAAACATGCTTCATACTTACACAAAACATTAGAAAGTGAGTGGTTGAAGGCACCAGCATAATTGAAGAAAATGTTCAAATCATTATATTCTGAAATAGATGTGATATTCTGACATGTGAGTAAAATCAAATATCAGGAAATTTTGCTAAGTATGACAGTAGTATTATATTTCCATGCTGTTTCCATGATCTGTCAAACACTATAGAACATTTAAGTTATGAAATTTTGGCTCATAATATCCTTAATATAAGCTTCACTTCAGTTCAGTCACTCAGTCGTGTCCGACTCTTTGCGACCCCATGAATTGCAGCACGCCAGGCCTCCCTGTCCGTCACCAACTCCCGGAGTTCACCCAGACTCATGTCCATCAAGTCAGTGATGCCATCCAGCCATCTCATCCTCGGTNTGCCCTCTGATGCCCTCTTGCAACACCTACCATCTTACTTGGGTTTCTCTTACCTTGGGCATGGGGTATGTCTGCACGGCTGCTCCAGCAAAGTGCAGCCGCTGCTCCTTACCTTGGATGAGGGGTATCTCCTTACTGCTGCCCTTCCTGACATTCAACGTGGGATAGCTCCTCTAGGTCCTCCTGTGCCTGCACAGCCACTGCTCCTCGGGTTGCTCTTCCTGGCTGCCGCCCCCGGCCTCGGACACGGGGTGGCTCCTCCCAAGCTTAGTTTGGATTTGATTGTTGGCAAGATGTTTGCAATTGGACATTTTGAAGCCTAGCCATCCATATGTTACCCATTTCACGGTGAGTCTTCAACTTTCTGAGTAACAGTGTTCAGCATTATATTAAAGAGCCAAAGGGTACAAAGCTATGAAAACTCCTTGTTTTAGGTAAAATGAACAAGTTTGTGGTATAAAATACTTATATAGGTTACACTCAGTCAGTTCAGTCGCTCAGTCATGTTTTAATCTCTGCGACTGCATTGACTGCAGCACACCAGGTTTCCTTGTCCATTACCAACTCCCAGAGCTTGCTCAAACTCATGTCCATCGAGTCAGTGATGCCATCCAACCATCTCGTCCTCTGTTGTCTCCTTCTCCTCCTGCCTTCAATCTTTCCCAGCATCAGGGTCTTTTCCAATGAGTTAGTTCTTCACATCAGGTAGCCAAAGTATTGGAGCTTCAGCTCAGAACCAGTCCTTCCAGTAAATATTCAGGACTGATTTCCCTTAGAATTGACTGGTTTGATCTCCAGGCAGTCCAGGAAATCTCAAGAGTCTCCTCTAATACCACAGTTCAAAAGCATCAATTCTTCGACTTGGGTGTTGGAGAAGCTTACACCACTGAGAGAAAAAAATGTTTTTTAAATTAATTTTTATTAGACTATAGATGGTTTACAATGTTATGTTAGTTTCTACTGTAGAGCAAAATGAATCAACTATACATATACATATATCCCTTCTTTTTTGGATTTCCTTCCCATTTAGGTCACCACAGAGCATGGAGTGGAGGTCCATGTGCTATACAGTAAGCTCTCATTAGTGCAAAATTAGTCTTGACACATTTCTTGTAGGTCTAGAAAAATATGAGATGTAATTTCTACCACACACGAAATGTTGCATCAGAGTAGCAAAGAGTATCATTGTTGAGTCTATAAAGGGCCAGGAATATGCTGTACTTGGACAGATTCTGCCACCCAGTGGGACCAGAATCCTCAATGACTCTCCAGATTAAACCAATCTGGAGATTTTGGAATGGTCTGGAGGTTCCAACTGGAAAGTCAGGGGCCACCATTGAAGATCTCAAGACATGACAAATTCCACCAGGATGTGCAATTGGTGAAGATTTTCCACATGAGATCCATAGGATCACAGAGTCAGACATAACTGAATCACTAAGCACAGCACAGCACAAACGCAAATAAGCTCTGATACAAGGTGGGTAAAAATCACAGAGAGCTCTTATGAGGATCACTGGAAAAGAAAAAAAGAATAGTTGAATGTTACTTTCTTCTTGTCCACATTTTCTTTCCTATTTCTGTAGATAAAGTTGTGGAAATTATTCCAGAAAATAAAATGAAAAATGAAAATGATTATTGGTCTAATAATGGAAACTATTGTGAGTAAGTTTTTGGAAAGTTTGAAATGGAGAGTTCAGTGCAGATAGGTTAAACAAATCAGCCCACCACCAGTTTTTGCTAATAAAACTTTACTAGAACAAAGCTTCATCTATTTTTTTTTTTTTTTAATGTCTTGGGTATGGCTAGGGTGAAGCTTCGTAATTGTAGCAGAGATCTTTAGGACTTTAAGGTTCAAAATAGTTCTAATTTGGCTTTTTAGAGAAAAAAAAATTTCCAACCTTCTAGTTCAGTGACTCAGTTTAATTTTTAAAAGCTTTATTTCTATAAGTTCCTTTTTCTCTGCTTATGAAGATATGCTGAAGCAAATAGGAAATGCAAAGGGCTTAATTTATAATTGTGCACATGCAGCTAAAGACATAACTTTAGTTAAAGTTATGTCATAACTTTACCAAAGACGTAACTTATCAATCAGCCTTCTCTGACTGCAGTGAAAACCTATGAAGAGCAATAAGTGAAAGGTGAGTGTGTAAAGGTAAAGAGAGACAGGAAAGAGCTAATGAAGCATTGATTCATAAGGTCAAATGCACTTCCAAAGAAAATATTTTCAATTTTAATATCATTCAATCCCTTGTCAGATAATTCATACAGACTTGACATTTAAGGGGCTTAAAAACAATTTAAAAAAATTGGGTTTCATTCTTCTTGGTTGTCTTTCATTAAGTGGTAATTTCTTTACAAAAAAGGAACAAATTTAGAGGAAGAAAAAAATGGTGTGTCCTAAAGTGGCTTTTCTCTACCTGGTAGGAGTGAAATAAGTAAAAACTCTCCAAATAAAAACTAGAATGCTGTTTCTAATTATTTGCTCTGTCAAACTGATGTCAAACTTTCCACATTTCTCAGAAATTCTTTCTCTGGTAGATTATCATAGAATTTGGTAAATGAAGTTGGAATAATTTCTATTTCCTGTGCTTAGGCAAAATTAGATATCAAATGGTTAAAAATATACTTTGCCCTATCAATTCCTTTATTTCAAAATCATTCTAAATAACCTTAAATTATTAAGGTTATAGCTGATGATTTAAATATAAAACATACAACACAAGAAATTGTTATACTAAATAAGCATGAAAAATCTCTAAAACACCAATAATAAAGAATATGGTTAAATAAACTATGGGATATATGTTAAATGGTCTACTTAGAGCCATAGAGGATATTGTAAGTAAATTTTTTTGGTAGTTTTTCAGAGTGCCTGAAGAAATATAGATGGGGTTCATGACACTGTACAGGAGGCAGTGATCAAGAAAATCCCCAAGAAAAAGAAATGCAAAAGGAAAAATGATTGAGGAGGCTTTACAAATAGCTGTGAAAAGAAGAAAAGTGAAAGGCAAAGAAGAAAAGGAACGATATACCCATTTGAATGCAGAGTTCCAAAGAATAGCAAGGAGAGATAAGAAAGCCTTCCTCAGTGATCAGTGCAAAGAAATAGAAGAAAACAATAGAATGGGAAAGACTAGAGATCATTTCAAGAAAATTAGAGATACCAAGAGAATATATCATGCAAAGATGGGCTCAATAAAGGACAGAAATGGTATGGACCTAACAGAAGCAGAAGATATTAAGAAGAGGTGGCAAGAATACACAGAAGAATTATACAAAAAAGATCTTCACAACCCAGATAATGATAATGGTGTGATCACTCACCTAGAGCCAGACATCCTGGAATGCGAAGTCAAGTGGGCCTTAGGAAGCATCACTATGAAAAAAGCTAGTGGAGGTGATGGGATTCAGTTGAGCTATTTCAAACCCTGAAAGATGATGCTGTGAAAGTGTTGCACTCAATATGTCAGAAAATTTGAAAAAACTCAGCAGTGACCACAGGACTGGAAAGGGTCAGTTTTCATTCCAGTCCCCCAAAAAAGCAATGCCAAAGAATATTCAAACTATCGCACAAATGCACTCATCTCACACGCTAGCAAAGTAATACTCAAAATTCTCCAAGCCAAGCTTTAGCAATATGTGAATCATGAACTTCCAGATGTTCAAGTTGGATTTAGAAAAGGCAGAGGAACTAGAGAGCAAATTGCTAACATCTGTTGGATCATCAAAAAAGCAAGAGAGTTCCAGAAAAGTATCTGCTTCTACTCCATTGACTACACTAAAGCCTTTGATTATGTGGATCACAACAAACTGTGGAAGGTTCTTCAAGAGATAGGAATACCAGACCACTTGATATGCCTCTTGAGAAACCTGTATGCAGGTCAGGAATCAACAGCCAGAACTGGACATGGAACAAAAGGCTGGTTTCAAATCAGGAATGGAGTATGTCAGGCTGTCTATTGTCACCCTGCTTATTTAACTTATATGCGGAGTACTTCATGCAAAATGCCAGGCTGGATGAAGCATAAAATGAAATCAAGATCGCTGGGAGAAGTATCAATAACCTCAGATATGCGAATGACGTCACCCTTATGGCAGAAAATGAAGAAGAACTAACTAACGAGCCTCTTGATGAAAATGAAAGAAGAGAGTCAAAAAGTTGGCTTATAACTCAACATTCAGAAAAGATCATGGCATCTGGTCCCATCACTTCATGGCAAATAGATGGGGAAACAGTGGAAACAATGACTGACTTTATTTTTTGGGGTTCCAAAATCATTGCAGATAGATAGTGACTGCAGCCATGAAAGACATTTGCTCCTTGGAAGAAAAGCTATGACCAACCTAGACAGCATATTAAAAAGCAGAGACATTACTTTGTAAACAAAGGTCCGTCTAGTCAAAGCTATGGTTTTTCCAGTAGTCATGTATGGGTGTGAGAGTTGGAGTATAAAGAAAGCTGAGCACCAAAGAATTGATGCTTTTGAACTGTGGTGTTGTAGAAGACTCTTGAAAGTCCCTTGGACTGCAAGGACATCTAACCAGTCTATTCTAAAGGAAATCAGTCCTGAGTATTCACTGAAAGAACTGATGTTGAAGCTGGAAACTCCAATACTTTGGCCATGTGATGTGAAGAACTGACTCATTTAAAAAGATCCTGATGCTGGGAAAAATTGAAGGTGGGAGGAGAAGGGGAAGACAGATGAGATGGTTGGATGGCACCACTGACTCAATAGACATGAATTTGAGTAAACTCTGGGAGTTGGTGATGCACAAGGAGGCCTGGCGTGCTGTAGTCCATGGTGTTGAAAAGAGTCAAACATGACTGAGCGACTGAACTGAACTGAACTGACTTTTTAACAGGGAAAATATTCATAATGTCATCTAAGTGAAGGAAATAGGATACAACACAGTATGTAGATTTTGGTCCAATTTCTATTTAAAGGTATGCCTTTACTTTGCTGCCAGTGGTCTGTAGAGTCAAAGCAATGGTTTTTCCAGTAGTCATGTAAGGATGTGACAGTTGGACCATAAAGAAGGCTGAGCAGTGAAGAATTGATGCTTTTGAACTCTGGTGTTGGAGTAGACTCTTGAGAGCCCCTTGGATTGCAAAGAGATCAAGCCAGGCAATCCTAAAAGAAATCAACCCTGAATATTCTTTGGAAGGACTGATGCTGAAGCTTTAATATTTTGGCCACTTGATTCGAAGATCTGACTCACTGGAAAAGACCCTGCTGGTGGGAAAGATTGAAGGCAGGAGGAGAAGGGGATTACAGAGGAGGAGAAGAGGATGAGATGGTTGGATGGCATCACCAACTCAATGGACATGAGTTTGAGCAAACTCTGGGAGACAGTGAAGTACAAGGAAGTCTGGAGTGCTGCAGTCAATGGGATGGCAAAGAATTGGGCACGACTGAGTGACTTAATGACAATGAATACCTCTACATTTATACTCCAGTTTTTAATACTTTATGGTGTAATTTAGAAATTATACATTATGTTTTTAATTGTGATTATTTTAACAATAAAAATATAGATATTTAAAATATTTTAATACTATATACCTTTACTTTTCTTAAATTAACTTTTAATATAAGAATATTATTTTCCATTCTATAAAGGCTAGTTTTGTCCAATAATTAAATGTAGATATAAAATTATAGCATGTTTTACCTTCAANTATGTTTTTAATTGTGATTATTTTAACAATAAAAATATAGATATTTAAAATATTTTAATACTATATACTCTTACTTTTCTTAAATTAACTTTTAATATAAGAATATTATTTTCCATTCTATAAAGGCTAGTTTTGTCCAATAATTAAATGTAGATATAAAATTATAGCATGTTTTACCTTCAATAGCCTAGTTTTTGTTGATTATTTAAGTTTTAAATAATTTTTGAAGTTACTTTGAAAGTTTCTGAAATGAAGTTGATACTCTGTTTAAATTACTTACTTGAGTTAAAAAGCTGAGAAATAGACCTCTTTTTATCTTAACAGTCATCACTAAGACACAACCAAAGGCACAGAACTAGATGAACTTTGAAGTGTATTTCTGTCTCATAATTCACTAAAGTGCCTGAAGATGTGGGCCTCAGGTCCTAATTTATTGTACACCAGAGACTCTCCTTTCAGAAGTCTACAGATTCTGGTATAACTAAAATGCTGTGGTTAAAAAATTCAATCCCACTAATCAAGCATCAGAATTAGAGGTGATCAATTGTCAAAAAAACACCTTAAATTGACTTAATAAGACTATCCTCTGGTTCTTGAGTTCATAGTATTTTAAATAAAGAGATGGGGTCTCATGTCAAACCACAGCTGGGTCTGGTAGTGAATCTCAGGCTTCCCTTTGAAAGGCTCAAATCCATAGTGATGTAACTATGATTTCTCTATTATTTGTTATCTGGTAACTTATTATTATAAATAGTGAAGATTTAAATTTTAATGCACTTGGAACTAAGTAACTTGTAAAGCAACTGGAACTTGTTTTTTAATCAGGTTTTCTAATTTTGGAGTCTTCCTGGTTGACTGAACATTGAATGAACGACTTGGGTTGCCCTATCTTCAGTGAATGTGGGGGATGCGGTATTTCTGAAACGTGGTGGGGGAATGATCTCAGTTTCATCCTTTCCACCTAAACTCAAAAACATTTTATTTTCCCTAAAAGTATATACATTTCAATTTACTTTTGAAAGTCTTGTAGCATAATATTTTTGTTTCTCTAGAAATATAACAAACTGTAGTGAGTTTTCACATTTTGTAGGAAATTAATGTTTCCCAAAGGATAGAGGGTAAGACCAGCTGCCATTTTGAGTCTTGGATGCATGGGAACACGTTTTCTTGCTGCTACTTCTTGGCTCCCCAGGTGGCTCAGTAATAAAGAATTCACTTGCGAAGATCTCCTGGAGGAGGAAATGGCAACCCACTCCAATATTCTTGCCTGGGAAATGCCATGGACAGAGGAGCTTGGTGGGCTACAGTCCCTGGGGTCACAAAGAGTCAGACATGACTGAGTATGAGTGCATGATGCTGCTCTGGATAGAGCTGATTTGACTCCAGATAAATTGTCAATAGAAGGAACATTGACTTATATGAGTTTGATTTTACATATTCTCAAATATGAAACAAGCTTTTTTTAAGCAAATGACAAGTCAAATGTCTGACTTGCTAGTTATATTTGAAAAACTTGAGAAGAATAAAATAAAGTAAAATATTAATGTAGTAGAAAGTCTTAGATTGGTTCCTCAGAATATCCTGGTATTCACTCATTAGATTACCAAATTTAATCAACATAAAAATTCCAGATCACTATNAACTTGAGAAGAATAAAATAAAGTAAAATATTAATGTAGTAGAAAGTCTTAGATTGGTTCCTCAGAATATACTGGTATTCACTCATTAGATTACCAAATTTAATCAACATAAAAATTCCAGATCACTATTAAAAATTTTTTTTGGTTCATTACTAGTCTTAGAACCTAGGCAAAGATTCGTATACCTAGGTATTTTGTTTGATGCTCTGGTCTTTTGGTACACATTTACATGATAGAAATTGTTTTCCTGGGTAGGCTGCCAGATTTTTCTGTTGCTTTATCAAAATCACTTATTTACTGTTGGGGCTGGATTTTAAAGCTACATTTCTGACTTATTTTCCTCTGGCATTTGGGTGAAGGAATATACATACATATATAAAACATACATATATAAAAACCACATTGTGGAAGAGTGCCTTTTTTCACTGTTGTTTAAAAGTTAAATGATCTATAAACAAGAGCAAACATCTCTTTTTCCTGAACTCTTGAAATATCACAAAAGTGAGAAGATGGTGGGCTGATCAGAAAGTGAAACATAAAATCAAAGAGTATTCATCTGGGAAGGTGATTTCCTTCCCAGTGTGTGTGTGTGAAGTCAAAGCCTAGGACAGCAGAGGACCTGGCACGGTGGCTAACAGGATGAGAAGGCCACACCAGGTCTTTATTTCCAGCTGTCACTCTGGAGACAGATGGCTGCCTGTCTTACCACTCACAAGCCAGGAAAGCCAGAGACTGCTGAACCAGGGAACCCTGCAGGCAGGTCAGCGGGACCCCAAGCAGACCCTTATCCTTCCTTCTCACAACTGCCATTCTCCACAGATGAGATTACAATGAAAGAATAAGACTGTGAAACAGAACAACAACAAAAGGAATAGAGAAGAAAATTGAGGAATCTTTAGAAAAGAGCAGGAACTGGGATAGTGGGGTGGATTTGCATTCACAGGAATTCATGATGGGGAAAATTAGTTCAAGGAACTCTCCCAGAAGGCATCTTGCAGGGGTAAAGTTGTGGGAAATACAAAAGGAAATATAAATAATAATGAGGATGAACATAGACCTAGGCCCTTGAAGAGTCACAGAGCCTGAAAAATCAATGGAGAGACAGTAGCTTCTGCTTATGATGCAGAAAGAACATCATGCTTGTGCTTAGTCATGCAGTTGTGTCTGACTCTTTGCGACCCCATGGACTGTAGCCTGCCAGGCTCCTCTGTCCATGGGATTTTCCAGGCAAGAATGCTGGAATGGGTTGCCATTTCCTTCTCCAGGGGATTCCCTGACACAGGGATCAAACCTGCATCTCCTGTGTCTCCTGCATTGGCAAGCAGGTTATTTGCCTGCTGAGCCTTTGGGGAAGCCATGGCAAGAGCATGACTTCTACCCCAAACAACAAGAAATTTAAAAATTTACAACTGGTAAATCCTAAGCTGCATCATAAAACTGAGACAGCAGGGTAGCAAACTGACCTGAAATCTAAGGAAAGGCAGGCACTTCCAAAGGAAGTGGAGTTGGAGGTAAAAATTTCCTTCAATATCCAGGTGCTCACATTAGCAAAGTAGGCCTCATTTCAGAAGCCAATGTGGTCCAGTGTGATCCAGTGTGATGTGGGAAGATATCGTCCACATGAGTGTCGGTTTTAGTCACCAATGGGATCCTTACAAAGAAACTTCCTAAATGTGTACTTTAACCTATTTTGCAAATTCAAACAATCAGAATAATAAAACTGATTTCCTAAATTTGTTGTGAGATTTACACATGCCCAAATATGTCACGTGTCTTACAGACAATGGCCATTTTCAAAATGATTTTTCATCTCTCCCTTAGCAACATGTTCTTGGTTACAATGCTTGTACTTTCTTATTATCTCTCAAATCTGTTTCCTTATCTCATTTTCTTCTTGTCACTCCCTTGGTTAATTTTTCTTATAGATTATTTCACTAACTTCCTTGTCTTCCTGACTACAATGGCACCACACCCCTGCACCCCTATCTGTCCCCTACACTGCAGGAAAAGCGATAGGAATAAAAGGCAGTCCTGATAGTATCACTCTTTGAAATTCTTCAACTGTTTGTGAAGATTAAAGATGACACATAGAGTTAGTAGGAACGCCAGATAATAGTATTCATCCAGTACCAGTGGAACTGAATATTGCTATTTCTCCAGAAAGCAGTTTGCCTTTGGACAAGACAACTTTAAACAGTACTTGTTAGCCCAGTAGTGCCACTAATATGTGCTTAATGAACGGAAACCAGAGAGTATGCTCTAGATTCCCAGCACAGCTGCTTCTGTGAGCAAACTTCTAAAAACGCTTCAAAGCTACCGATCAATCTATACAAGAAAAACAAAAGGAGGAAACATTGATAACAGAAAAAATAAAACCCTATATTTATTAGTGTACCAAGATAAGAAAATGGCAACTTCATACCACAAGATTCAAGAAATGTCTGCATAGTATAGGGAAATTGAATCAACCCAAAGGAACAAAAACTGAGAGAAGAAATGATTGATGTGGAAAATAAGTGGAGAAGATTCTGGTGAGAAATGTGGGATATATGATTGATTTCAGGAGAACTGATTTCAGGAAATTTCAGGCAGTATTTACCATCCTCTTTCTCTGATCAGTAGCCTGGAAAGACTATTAGAAGCAAAGCTATGGTATAAAATGTATAAGTCACATAATTATTTAGTGATAGATGTAAAGTAGGCTTAATTTTCTTCTTTATGTTTTCTCCATTTAAAAACATTTATTGATGAACATGAATTAATTTAATTGACAGCAAAAAAACCAATAAAAATATTTCAGTGATTCCTAAATACTGTTAATATAATGATATGTTGTTAACTTTTCCCTTTCATACTCTAGCACCACTGAAACATTTAACTTTTCAAAATATAGTATGCTTTTTTCTCTTCCACACCTTTGCAAGGGTTTTTTGGCAACTGCACAGGGAGTTCCTTGTAGTTGCTTGTCACTCAGCTGAAATGTATCTGCTTCATGAAATGTTCTGTGGCTTCTCCAGGCAAGATAAGATTTCCACTTTGGTGATCCTATAGCCCCTGACAATACCTCAGTAGTCATACTCACCTACTTATTCTGGTGTGTTGTGAGTGTGCATGCCTCTCTCTTGAACTGTGCAAGCTCTAGGAATGCAGGGATTGTGTCACTTTAAGCTTTATGTGGATACACACATACACAGATATCATGGAATACTATTCAGCCATAAAAGAGGAAATCTTTCCATTTGCAGTANTTTGGTGATCCTATAGCCCCTGACAATACCTCAGTAGTCATACTCACCTACTTATTCTGGTGTGTTGTGAGTGTGCATGCCTCTCTCTTGAACTGTGCAAGCTCTAGGAATGCAGGGATTGTGTCACTTTAAGCTTT
The DNA here is from genome assembly GCA_006410615.1 of Neotragus moschatus. Classification (NCBI taxonomy): domain Eukaryota; kingdom Metazoa; phylum Chordata; class Mammalia; order Artiodactyla; family Bovidae; genus Neotragus; species Neotragus moschatus. The sequence continues at coordinate 1,367,554 of SJYA01001183.1, forward strand.
ATGTGGATACACACATACACAGATATCATGGAATACTATTCAGCCATAAAAGAGGAAATCTTTCCATTTGCAGTAACACACATGGATCTTAAGGATATTCAGTTCAGTTCAGTTCAGTCGCTCAGTTGTGCCTGACTCTGCTTAAGGATATTACACTAAGTGAAATAAGTTGGGTGAGAAAGACAGATACTGTATGATTTCACTCATATATACAGTATAAAAGAATAAACACACAACAAAATAATTGAACAATCTAAACAAAACAAGGGCCAAAGTAGACTTGTGAAAAGATGGTGGAGTAGAAGGACTGTGTGAATCCTCTCCTGCGAGAATTCCAAAATTGCAACTCACTGCTGAACAACCATCAACAGGATGTTGGATCCCACCAGAAAATGATAACCTACATCAAAGGGCAAAGGAGAAGCTCCAACAAGACAGTAGGAAGGGTGAAATCACATTTAGAATCAAACTCCATACCCGCCAGAGATGCTCGGAGGGCTCAAAGAAAACATTGTGTACAACAGGACCCAGAGACCCCACAAGAGACTGAGCCAGACCTGCCTTTCAGTTTGAGTGTCTCCTGCTGAGGCACAGATCCAGCAGTGATCTGCCTCAGGGACAGGGGCTCTGGCTGCAGCAGACCGAGGAGGTGCTGCGTGTGGCATAAATCCTCTTGGAGGAGGTCACCATTAGCTCCACCATAGAGCCACCAAGCAGACAACCCACAAACTGGAGAACAATTATACCAAAGAAGTTCTCACAGTGTTGCAAAAGTGCTAAGGCCTACAACAGACTGAGCCAAACTTTCCTGTGAGTGTCCAGTGAAGCTGTGGGGCACTGAATATAACTGTCTTGGGAGCTGTGGGGCATCAAACTTACCATAGTTTGGCCCCAGGTCAAACTACCGGGAGGGAACATAGCCCCAGCCATCAACAGAAAGTGAAAGTGAAATTTGCTCAGTTGTGTCTGATTTTTTCGACCCCATGGATTGTAGCCTACCTGGCTCCTCTGCCCATGGAATTCTCCAGGCAAGGACACTGGAGTGGGTTGCTATTTCCTTCTCCAGGGGATAAACCCAGCCCAGATATTGAACCTGAGTCTCCTGCATTGCAGGCAGATTCTTTAGCAACTGAGCCATCAGGAAAGCCCTTCCCATTGGCAGAAAATTGGATTAAAGATTTACTGAACATGGCTCCACCCATCAGAGCGAGACCCAGATTCCCCCACAGCCAGTCCTTCCCATCAGGAAGTTTCAAGAAGCCTTTTATCCTTATCCATTAGAGGGCAGACAGAATGAAAACCACAATCACAGAAAACTAACCAAACTGATCACATGGATCACAGCCTTGCCTAACTCAGTGAAACTATGAACCATGCCATGTAGGGCCACCCAAGACGGACGGGTCATGGTGGACAATTCTGACAAAACCTGGTCCACTGGAGAAGGGAACCCCATGAACAGTGTGAAAAGGCAAAAAGATAGGGCACTGAAAGATGAACTCCCCAGACTGGTAGGTGCCCAATATGCTCCTAGAGAAGAGTGGAGAAATAGATCCAGAAAGAATGAAGAGGCCAAGCCAAAGCAAAAACAACACCCAGCTGTGGATATGACTGGTGATGAAAGTAAAGTCTGATGCTGTAAAGAAAAAATATTGCATAGGAACCTGGAATGTTAGGTTCATGAATCAAGGCAAATTGGAAGTGGTCAAATAGGAGATGGCAAAAGTGAATGTCTACATTTTAGGAATCAGTGAACTAAAATGGACCAGAAAGGGTGAATTTAACTCAGATGACCATTATATCTACTACTGTGGGCAAAAATCCCTTGGAAGAAATAGAGTTGTCTTCATAGTCAATAGACAGAGAAGGCAATGGCAACCCACTCCAGTACTCTTGCCTGGAAAATCCCATTGATGGAGGAGCCTGGTGAGCTGCAGTCCATGGGGTCGCTAAGAGTTGGACACAACTGAGTGACTTCACTTTCACTTTTCACTTTCATGCATTGGAGAAGGAAATGACAATCCACTCCAGTGTTCTTGCCTGGAGAATCCCAGGGGCAGGGGAGCCTGATGGGCTGCCGTCCATGTGGTCGCACAGAGTTGGACATGACTGAAGGGACTTAGCAGCAGCAGCACATAGTTAACAGAAGTCTGAAATGAAGTACTTGGGTGCAGTTTCAAAAACTACAGAATGATCTTTCTTTGTTTGCAAGGCAAATCATTCAATATCACAGCAATTCAAGTCTAAGCCTCAACCACTAATACCAAAGAAGCTGAAGTTGAATGGCTCTATGAAGACCTACAAGACCTTCTAGAACTAACACCAAAAAAAGATGTCCTTTCATCATAGGGGAGTGCAATGCAAAAGTAGGAAGTTAAGAGATACCTGGAGTAATAGACAAGTTTGAGCTTGGAGTACAAAATGAAGCAGGGCAAAGACTAACAGAGTTTTGCCAAGAGAACGTACTGGTCATAGCAACATGGTACAGGAGGCTATGATTAAAACTATCTCCAAGAAAAAGAAATGCAAACAGGCAAAATGGTTGTCTGAGGATGCGTTACAAATAGCTGAGAAAAGAGAAGTGAAAGGCAAAGGAGAAAAGGAAAGATATACTCATCTGAATGCATAGTTCCAAAGAACAGCAAGGTGAGATAAGAAAGCCTTCCTTAGGATCAATGGAAAGAAGTAGAGGAAAGGAATAGAAAAGAGTAGAGATCTGTTCAAGAAAATTAGAGATATCAAGGAAATATTTCATGCAAAGATGGGCACATTAAAGGACAGAAACCATATAGGCCTAACAGAAGCAGAAGATATTAAGAAGAAGTGGCAAGAATACACAGAAGAACTATACAGAAATGATCTTCACGACCCAGATAACCACAATGGTGTGATCACTCACCTACAGTCAGATATCCTGAAGTGTGAAGTCAAGTGGGCCTTAGGAATCATCACTACAAACAGGGCTAGTGGAGGTGATGGAATTCCAGTTAAGCTATTTCACATCCTAAAAGATGGTGCTGTGGAAGTGCTGACTCAATATGTCAGCAAATTTGGAAAAAGTCAGCAGTATCCACAGGATTGGAAAAGGTTAGTCTTCATTTCAATCCCAAAGAAAGACACTGTCAAAGAATGTTCAAATCGCACAAATGCACTCATCTCACAAGTGAAGTCGCTCAGTCGTGTCCAACTCTTTGCGACTGTAGCCTACCAGGCTCCTCCCTCCATGGGATTCTCCAGGCAAGAGTACTGGAGTGGGTTGCCATTTCCTTCTCCAGAGGATCTTCCTGACCCAGGGATCGAACCCAGGTCTCCTGCATTCCAGGCAGACACTTTAACCTCTGAGCCACCAGGGAAGNACTGAGCACATTGAATCAGTGCACAGGAAATGGGCATTAAAACTTCATGTTTTTCAGTCTCTTCCTTGTGTTTTGTGAGGAAATTTTTCACAATATTTCCCAGAGGATGTGGTTAAGTAAAGAAGTATTTTTCTTGCATAGTGTTTTCTTTTATATTTAGTATTATATATTCATTTCAAATAAGAAAATATTCAATTACTTTTTATTTGTTCTATGTTTATTTATAGTCCATTTATTCTTCCAGCAAAAGGAAATCATGTTTCTTGTGTCTGATTTGGTTCACATATACAATAAGCGGTGTGCAAATAAATTTCTTAAATTATTTTGTGATAAATTAATTGATGGTCATATTTTCATTCATCAAACATAAATATCATTATAATTACCAATTGTTTTTCCTTCTCAGATGTGAATGTAACAGGCTTCATGATGTACTGTGCAAAAGTGGTGCATTTATAGATATGCAAGGAAATAAGCTCATTGCTTTCATTTTTCTCTGCACTAATCTGTCATAAAAAATATCTCTGAGCTGAATTTTAGACTTTAGTGGATTAAATTTATGGAATTTAAAAATATGCTCCTATGCAAACTATTTTTAATAGATTTAATGCTGACATTTAGTGAATTTTCAGCTTATTTAGTCCAAAGTAAATTACTAAGTTATTTCCAGGACCTCAACTAAACTCAGTTTTTGAAGAAGAAAAGAAAGCAAATAAATTTTAATTTTAGGAGAGAAGTCAATTTCAAAAAGTGAATGATTAAATATTTTGACTTTATTATGACATAGTTACTTTCATTTCTTTTTAACAAAACTGCTAAATTGGTCCTTTCCATAATTTAGACACTTTTAGTAGTCCTCTATCTCTTTGACAAATTAGAAGAATCTAGATTTTCATCAAATGGGGAGCCCAGTCAAACTACTTCTAGGTTTGCAGTTTTTCCAGATAAATGTTACAGTACCCATTTATTGTTGTTGCTTAGTTGCTAAGTTATGTCTGACTCTTTTGCAAGCCCATAACTGCAGCCTGCCAGGCTCCTCTGTGCATGGGATTTCCCAGGAAAGAATATTGGAGTGGTTTGTGATTACAATACCCATAGATCACAGTTAATTTTGGATTGTTATCTAAAATTCCATTGAAACAACTAATAGCAAAAACATGTTACAGCCTTGCATAGAATCACTGAAGTTGCTAGTCAGACTGCTTAAGAAACGCAGCTGTTTCTATTGTATGCAATTCAGTACTGATGCTAAAATGACTGGCTGGTAGAGTGTATTTTTCTCCATGTGTGTGTTTTCTTAAGTGATGAGTTAAATAATAAGACAAGCTGTAGGCATGTTGCAGTCTGATTGCATGACTCATGTGTTGGCAGTGGCCAAATAAACAGAGCTACTCTATCTGAAGGTGATGGGTAGCCAGCTACCTTCCCGACAGTTCTGTATGAAAGCAGCTTTAGGGACTTCCTTGGTGGTCTAGTTGTTAAGAATATTCCTACTAAAGCAGGGAACACAGGTTCGATCCTTGGTCTGCACAGGTTGCAGGGCAACTAAGCCCATGCACCACCACTACTGAGCCTGCGTGCTGCAACCACTGATGCTTGAGTGCCCTACAGCCCATGATCCACAACAAGAAGAAGCTACTGCAATGAGAAGCCCAAGCTCCACAACTAGAGAGTTGCCCCTTCTTGCCATAACTAGAGAAAGCCTACACACAGCCAGGAAGAACTATCACAGCACACCCCACCCCCCACATTAACTGATTAATTAAAAAAGAAAGAAAACCAACTTTAAAGACTTTAAAAACAAAGACTGTTTATAAGGATTTGATTTCTTGATCTTTGAATTTTGTTATGAGATCTTTTTCACTGACATAGAATAAAAACCTAAACTTCAAAATTAAATATGTAGTATTTGGAGGTTTCATTCGTCTGCTCTAGTCCATCCTTTTAATTCTTTAGAGTTAATTACTCTTAGCTATTTCTGGATTTCCTACACTGTGGATTCCGCTAGGATATTAAAAGTCTATTTTAAAATTCTTTTTTAATCCAAGTTGCCTTATTGCCAGGATACACAGAGAGCTCATTTGTCCAGAGTTCCTATTTGAATTTTATCTACTATCTCAATAATACCCTGTACAGCTAATTCATTTTTCCTGGCTTGAGATATCCAGGGTTATGTAATGAGGACATACTGTACAGGGAACTCTGCTCAATGTTACTTGGCAGCCTGGATAGGAGGGGTGTTTGGGAGAGATGGATACATGTATGTGTATGGCTGAGTCCCCGTGGTGTCCATCTAAAACTATCACAACTTTGTTGTCCATCTAGACTATCACATTTTTGTTAATCAGTTATTGCTGCTGCTCAGTTGTGTTCCACTCTTTATGACCCCATGGGACTGAAGCACTCTAGGCTTCCCTGTCCTTCACTATCTCCTGGAGTTTGCTCCAACTCATGTCCATTGAGTCAGTGATGCCATCCAACCATTTCCTGTTCTGTCATCCCTTTCTCCTCCAACCTTCATTTTCCCCTAACATCAAGGTCTTTTTCAATAAGTCAGTTTTTCACATCAGGTGGCCAAAGTATTGGAGCTTCATTTTCAGCATCAGACCTCCTAATAAATATTCAGGGTAATTAGCTATTCAGTTTAGTTCAGTCACTTAGTCCTGTCTGACTCTGTGACCCCATGGACTGCAGCACACCAGGCCTCCCTGTCCATCACCAACTCCTGGAGTTTGATAAAACCTATGTCCATTGAGTCAGTGATACCATTCAACCGTCTCATCCTCTGTTGTCCCCTTCTCCTCCTGCCTCAATCTTCCCCAGCATCAGGGTCTTTTTCAATAAGTCAGTTCTTCCCATCAGGTGGCCAAAGTATTGGAGCTTCAACTTCAGCATCTGTCCTTCCAATGAATATTCAGGAATGATTTCCTTTAGGATTGACTGGTTGCAGTGATTGATCTTGCAGTCCAAGGGACTCTCAAGAGTCTTCTCTAATACCACAGTTCAAAACACATCAATTTTTGGTGCTCAGCTTTCTTTATATTCCAACTTTCATGTCCATACATGACTACTGGAAAAACCATAGCTTTGACTAGATGGACCTTTATTGGCAAAGTAATGTCTCTGGTTTTTAATATGCTCTCTAAATCAGCTATACTACAACATAAAATAAAAAGTTTAAAAAAATATATCCACAGTTGTGAATTATACTTTGTTGTCTTGTGTCTTGAGTGTCCTTGGATCTGGAATAATGCTCATCATTCTTTCCTTTTCTCTCATAATGTTGGCAGTTTCAAAGAGCACCTATTATTTGTAGAGCATCCATCAATTTGAACTTACCTGAGGTTTCTTCTCGTTAGATTAAGGTTATGGATGTTGTACAGGGAAACAGATGTGACATTGTGTCCTCCTGAGGCCGTCACATCAGGAGGAAATCTATGTTGTTTTTCACATTATTGATGTTTTTGACTATGATCATATGGCTATGATGATTCTGCCAGGTTTCTCTACTGTCAAGTCACTATCTCCCCTTGGTAATCAATACTTGGTTTGAAAATAAGTAGTTTTAGGCAATGTAAAAATTCTATTACCTATGCTAAGCATTCATCAATAATTTTGCTTAAATTTTTATTATAATGGTGATTATAATAAAATGATGATTTTTCTAACTCTATAATTCCACTCATATTTACCAGTTGATACTCTAGCTGGAGTAAGATTCTTCCCTCCCACCTCTTATTCATTTAGCTTTAATTTATTGATTGGTATTTGTATGGATTCAAGGATTTTTACTGTATTCATGGATTCTTATTGAATTCAGTGTATTCATTGAATCCATTACCACCAACATCAGAATTTTTTTTTAAGTGTTTTCACACTGAATGATACAATTTCTGAAGGTGGCTTTATCTCCATCCTTTCTTATCTTTTTTGTGTATTTTTTTCAGAAACTCTTTGCACTCTGTGAAGTTGGCTCTGCTGGAATTTGGTACTTGTTTTTCACTTATAGGTAATTTGCAATATAAGATTGTCTGTCTTCTAATTATGCCAAAGGGATGAGTTTTGCATGCTTTTATTTGTTCTTCTTGTCATTTAGAGGTTGTTGGAAAAGATTTTTGTTAGGTAGCTGTCATTGTCCAACTGCCCAGGGCTCTTGGAAGCAAAGAATTTTCAAAGTTGACATTGAATTTCCTTTGATGAGGAGGAATTGCCTTTTGGGTAAAATGATAAAACTCAAGAAGTTATTTCTTAGTACAATGTGAAAATTTAATAGCATGGAACATAAAATAAAAGAGAAGAAGAGGCAATATTCTCTGTAAAAATGATCAACAGATATTAGGAAAAGAATGGTGAAAAGAGTGAGAGAACTGAGGAGAAATGATCAAGCAACTTGACAGACATCCATGGAGAAAAATGTATAGTAAGACAGTGTTCAAAGCATGTCAAAGCAGTATAAAGATTAAGGATGTCTAATATGAAATTTTAACTTTTTGAAGCCATGTAAATACACTTCTGTAATTGCAAATTATAAGTTAAACATACTATATATACAGACACAGTGGACCAGAGTTTATAGAAGTGTTGGAAGGAAAGATGCTAATTTCTGTGTCTTGGTTTGTCACAGAGCGGGATATAGAGAACAGTTATAGGGGTCTAAATGCCAATGACATCAACAGTCCAGGGAGGCAGGTAGGCAATCCAGAGTAATCATGAAAACATTAGCAACAGGGAATTCTTGGAAATCTTGGTGAGGTCACTAGACTCCCCGTAGAAGATAGGGTAAAGGGCTTAACACAATTTTGCCTGACTTTCAAAGGTTGAGAAGTCCTCAGTAAATATACTTTTCACACTGTGAGGTTTGATTCTGTACTGACATTGTGGAGTATACCTTTATGAATTCAACAACTAGGACATGTCAACTCCATGCCAGGTACTGCTCTCAGAAATGGAAATGTGATAAGAAAGAATGATTACAAATCCCCATCCTCATGGAAATTTCATTAGAGTGGAAGAGACATATAATACCCATGAGAAACAAATAAAATATATATCATATTATATTTGATGGCTCTAAGAGCTAAGGAGTAGATTTCCCAGGTGGCGCAATGGCAAAGAATCTGCCTGCCAAGGCAGGAGTTGCAAGAGACACGAGTTTGATCCCTGTGTCAGGAAACTCCTCCGGAACAGGAAATGGCACCTTGCTCCAGTATTTTTGCCTGGAAAATCGCATGGACAAAGGAGCCTGGCGGGCTACAGTCCATGGGGTTGCAGAGTTGAACCCAGCTGAGTGAGGATGCACACACCACTATTGCCTGGTATTTGATCTACAACCACTTACTTAACTTTTCTGTGCCTTTTCTTAATCTGTGAAATAAAGACAGTAATACTTAAAAGGATTCCTCTGAGTATTAAATGTGATGATACAAATATAGTACTCAGTACAGTGTTTTGAACATAGGCTTTTCTAGGTGTCAGCCATGACTATCATATGAGACTTGGCTAAGAGAATTCAACAGATGTATTACGATCTGACAACCCACAGGATAAACCTTTGGCCGCTAATGCCCTGCAGCTGCCTGAGCTAGAGAATCATTTTGAATGGTTTAAGAAAGTCCCCGAGTTTCTGAATATCTCTGAGATGAACCAAGAATTTAGGTTTTTAAACTTTTGGATGAGTCAATTTTTTTTCTGTTTAAATTCTATTTCCAAATGGAATAAGGTTATGATTTTTTCATTACAAGAGTAATATAGTTTATTGTAAAAAAAAAAATTACCACTATAGATACTTGTAGGCAGAAAGTAAAAATAAAACAAAAACCCTTTCCCTGTCACTAGCACTGACATAGGGTGAATATTCTTTCATAAATCTCTGTGTACATCTCTGAAGCTCTGTGGGCCTGCCTTTCACCAGGAGCCGGAGAATTCCATGCCCAGTTCTCTCATCTTCAAGTCTCAGCTTCTCCTCTGGAAAAAGGGAATACAAGTCCTGTTTCTTTTAAAAATTTATTTATTTTTAATTAACATTTATTTATTTTTAAAATAATATTTATTTATTTGGCTGCACCAGGTCTTGGTTGGAGCACTAAGGATCTTTGATCTTCATTGCGGTATGTGAGATCTTTTAGTTGCAGCATTTGAATTCTTAGTTTTGGCCTGTGGAATCCAGTTTCCTGACCATGGATTGAACCTGGACTCCCTGCAGTAACAGCTTGGAGTCAGCCACTGGACCACCAGAGAAGTCCTGAAGTCCTGTTTCAGAACCCTTCTTCTCTTCAACAAACTGCCTAGTGACAATAGATCAATCCTTCTTACCCCCAGTCTTTGTATTCATGCACTTCACTCATTCTATAGGCTGGGAACAAAGCCTTACACCCTAGGAGACAAAAAGGTTACAGAGCTTCCTCCTTACAATTGCTGATTTATAACTTTCTGTCAGACACCGCTTAAAAAGTTTATCTCTTTGTGAGTAAGTCCTTTGATTTTTAGTACAGTTTCCCCCTCAAGTGTGGTAAAGATGTATACTACGAAAAGGAATACTCCCACATTATGTTTTCAGGCAAAGACATACTCATCAAGAGACGACACAACAGTGCAGAGTCTAAGAATATTATATAGACTATTAGATAGAACAAGGTTCAGATGAATTCAGAATTGCTCTTTGTTTACATACACTGAGGGGCAGGGGGTGACTTGTGAGTATGTTCTATGCATGTACCATTTCTGTCCTTTAAATACCAAATTTTGTTGCTGTCAAAGTGGTTTCTATGGTAAAACATAATTTTGCAGTGCAGTTTGAAGTTGAAAACTAGTGAATAAAATGGCACAAAAATAGAGGTTACCTTCCAAAGAATGGCTGCTTTGTCCTCTTCTCCACCATTCACCATCCACATCCTAGGCTCCTCTTCCTTTTATGGTCAGGATATTTGAACTTTCCTGGTGGCTCAGTGGAAGAGAATCTGCCTACCAATGCAGGAGATATGGGTTCAGTCCCTGGGTCAGGAAAATCCCCTGGAGAAGGAAATGGTAACCCACTCCAGTATTCTTGCCTGGAGCATACCGTGGACAGAGGAGCCTGGCCGGCTACAGTCCATGGGGTCACAAAAGAGTGGAATATGACTTAAACAATAGCAATGGCAACAACAACAAATTGTGTATTTCTATTTCCCATGTGACTTCAAATTGCCTGCAAGTGTGGTTTGCATTTTTTGCCTTTCTAGCACTGTCTTTTTTTGTGTACAGCAGTATTTAATACATATTTCTGTTTATATTTTTTCCATAAATGAGTAAAACATTTAATAATACCCTGGAGAAATAAATTGGAGTAGTAAAAAGCTTCCTAGAATTTTCTCTGGTGTAAGTCAGATCACCTCAATTAAGAAACTTGAAAGGAACTTCTAAATGTCAATATTATCTTTAAATCCCTTTGCAAATGACTTTCCCCTTATCTTTCTTAAGTTTATTCAATGACTTTCATTGTGAAATATCCACTGTTTTTCCAGTTTGTCCAAAAAGTCCACAATACAGAGTAAAAATATCTATTACTGTATTTATTAGCATGAAGCCAAGTTCACAATTTAAATAATTATGTGTATTCATCACAGTTTCTCAAGGAAATTTCTCAGAAATTGAAATTTAAGTGATGAACAAATATTTTTATAAGCAGACACATTTAAATATCATTTTCAGTTCAGTTCAGTTCAGTTCAGTCGCTCAGTCGTGTCCGACTCTTTGCGACCCCGTGAATTGCAGCATCCCAGGTCTCTCTGTCCATCACCAACTCCTGGAGTTCACTCAGACTCATGTCCATCGAGTCGGTGATGCCATCTAGCCATCTCATCCTCTGTCATCCCCTTGTACTCCTGCCCCGAATCCCCCCCTGCATCAGAGTTTTTTTCCAATGAGTCAACTCTTCGCATGAGGTGGCCAAAGTACTGGAGTTTCAGCTTTAGCATCATTTCTTCCAAATAAATCCCAGGGCCGATCTCCTTCAGAATGGACTGGTTGGAGCTCCTTGCAGTCCAAGGGATGCTCAAGAGTCTTCTCAACACTACAGTTCAAAAGCATCAATTCTTCAATGCTCAGCTTTCTTCACAGTCCAACTCTCACATCCATATCTGACCACAGGAAAAATCATAGCTTTGACTAGACAGACCTTAGTCGGCAAAGTAATATCTCTGCTTTTGAATATGCTATCTAGGTTGCTCATAACTTTCCTTCCAAGGAGTTAGTGTCTTTTAATTTCATGGCTGCACTCATCATCTGCAGTGATTTTGGAGCCCCCCAAAATAAAGTCTGACACTGTTTCCACTGTTTTCCCATCTAATAGATAAATCTATTTTGAAGTCTGGCATTTTTGTACTATTTCACCAGTAAGATCGAGACTCAGTGTGTTAACTGGCAACATAGTTCAGGGACTACACTCTCACACTGAAATAATAATAATATTGCAGAGTCAGTGTTCTTCAAAATGCATTTCCATCAGCATTTATTTGAGACCGAGTATGCACCAGTTACCAGAAATAGAAAAATCTCTATGGGACGTTAGGAATGCTAAGTAGTATTGCTTTGAGATAAATTATATAGGTGTGGTCTGCTCTTCAATGGGGTGAATCCAGAGCGGGATAAGTGACAGTGGGCCACNATTGCAGAGTCAGTGTTCTTCAAAATGCATTTCCATCAGCATTTATTTGAGACCAAGTATGCACCAGTTACCAGAAATAGAAAAATCTCTATGGGACGTTAGGAATGCTAAGTAGTATTGCTTTGAGATAAATTATATAGGTGTGGTCTGCTCTTCAATGGGGTGAATCCAGAGCGGGATAAGTGACAGTGGGCCACCTTGTTGGGATCTCAGTAAAAGTAGTGCCAATCCCACCCCATCGTGGAACGGTGTTGAACAGTTTGGTGGGAGGTGTTGTAAGTAGGAAGCAGCAGCAGCAGGTTTAAAGCATCTGGGTTTCAGATGCTTACCTCTAAGATTCTAGACCCTAAGGAGGACGGTGGGGGTCCAATAGCAGAGATAACTTTCATATGAGGACCAGGACTCAGCTGAGACTTCAAGGAGCAAACAGTTTAATGTGCCACTCAGCTTTCCAGTGAACATAAGAGTCAGGGTAAACTTCTTCATACCAAACTTGTTACTTCCCAGTTGAAATGCTAGGTTGTAAGACTCTGGAAAACAGATGATTATCACTGCTTTTTTTTTTTTTTTTCCAGGACATTTCCCCCTGAAGTTATGTGCTTTTGATTATATGTTATTGATATTTTTAAATTATATGATTTTTAGGACATATGTTAACTATAAAAATACATTCTAATATACAGTTGTGACTGTTCAGTCACTAAGTTGTGTCCAACTCTTCAAGACCCCATGAACTGTGGCACACCTGTCACAGGAAAGCTTCCCTGTCCTTCACTATCTCCTGGAGTTTGCTCAAGTTCGTGTCCACTGAGTCAGTGATATCATCGAACCAGCTCATCCTGTGTTGCCCCCTTTCCCTTTTACCATTGATCTTTCCCAGCATCAGAGTTTATTTCAATGAGTCTGCTGTTTACATCAGGTGGTCAGAGTATATGCAGTAGATACTGAAAAATATTGTTTGGTTCCACATATATGAAGTATCCACATTAATCAAATTCATGGAGTCAGAAAGTACACTGATAGATGACAGGGGCTGAGGGCGGGATGGGGTGATGGAGAGAAGGAATAAGGAGTTGGTGTTTAACAGGGACAGAGTTTCAGTTTAGGAAGGTGAAAAATTCGGGAGATGGATGATGGTGAGAGTTGCACAACAGTATCACTGAAATAAACATAAATATGGTCAAAATAGTATGTTTTACATCATGCAACTTTTACCACCATAGAAAACATTCAAAAATAACTTACATTTATTTTTGCTATTTATCTATTTTATTGATGTTTACTAGATTTACAGTGTTGTGTTAGTTTCAGGGGTACAACAATATGCTATATATATTATCCTGCTGATTCTTGCATTAGTCCAAAGTGGTTGAATTGGCCAGAAATAATTGTTTTTACTTTGCAGATAAATTGATGTGGACAAAACATTTACGACCAGTCATGCAATAATCAACTCATCCATCAGGAGCAAAACCAAGTCTCTCCAACCTCTGACCTCACTCTCTCTTGATGGTGACACTCCAGTCTTGGAGAGGAGAGGTAGAGATAGACATCCCAAACTGTGATTGTTTGTGGTAATTTAAGTTCCCAGTAGGTAGGAATGTGTTGGGGTAAGAATTAGTAAGGAAGTTCCACTTCCACTTGGGATGGTTCCCCCACCCATTCGTTGTATGACTTTTGTCACTGAGCCTCTCTGGGTTTCATTCTTCCTTGGTAGGTAAGGTGCTTGGGCCAAATCACATATGTCTTACCTAGGATCCAGGAAGCCCTCCCTTCCCACCCTGGAAGTTGCATCATTCATGAAGAGTTTTTGGGCTCTTTACAAGTCTGAACTTCTGCAGGACACATGGAACACATGCAGTTTTCTAAACAGAGAGTTTAGAGATAATGTCAGATTTCCAAAGAACCCTGTATTCAAAAATCACTGACAACAAACAAATCAACAAAATTAGAATGCATAATTTCAAAGGCCCTAATTGAGTTAAATATCTATGTATTGGGTTGCCTAAAAAGTTCATTTTGGGCTTTTCCATAACATATGAAAAACTTGAATGAATTTTTTGGCCAATCAAATATTTAATGCTAGTATACTAGGAGGCAATGGCGCCCCACTCCAGTACTCTTGCCTGGAAAATGCCGTGAACAGAGGAGCCTGGTAGGCTGCAGTCCATAAGGTCGCTTAAGAGTCAGACACGACTGAGCAACTTCACTTTAACTTTTCACTTTCATGCATTGGAGAAGGAAATGGCCTCCCACTCCAGTGTTCTTGCCTGGAGAATCCCAGGGACGGGGGAGCCTGGTGGGCTGCCGTCTATGGGGTCTCACAGAGTCGGACACAACTGAGGCGACTTAGCAGCAGCAGCAGCATACTAGGATTAGGGCTTCCCTGGTGGCTCAGTGGTAGAGAATCAGCCTGCAATGAAGGAGTTTGATCCCTGGGTAGGGAAGATTCCTTGGAGGAGGAAATGGCCACCCACTCCCGTACTCTTGCCTGGGAAATCCCATGGACAGAGGAGCCTGGGGGGCTACAGTCCATGGGGTAACCAAGAGTTGGACATGACTTAGCAAGTAAAACAACAACAAAATTCTAGGATTAAATGTGATTTGGAATAAGAAAAGCCTTTTCCCAGTATAATTTCGGAGCACTAATGGTTATAGGATTTCAAAACAATTAGCCTCAAAGCCAATCTTGGAATAAGTATGAAAGGGGTAGCCCATGATATCACTATATCTGAATGTGTCTGGAATTCTAACACATTGACATCTCTTCATGTGTTCTTATTTAATGTGATAAGCCTGTGTTTCCTTTGTGAGAATGCTTGAGGAATGGTTGAATCATTTATTTTGCAGACAAAATAAATGGGTGGGTGCTCTCACTTCTCACAATATGTTAATATTTTTCAAAAAATGTTCCTGAGATGACAAATTTTCTTGGGATGCCAATATGTTAGAATTCATGCTTTTTGGTTATAGATTCAATGCATCATGTTGAAATCATTTCAGGAGCCGTATGTGTTTTGTTTTGTTTTGTGGGGAGGAGGGGAGAGTTTGGCAGCAAAGAAGGGAGTTTCCTCAAAGTTTCTGAATGCTTTTATTATTTTCAGTGGGAGTTTGCCAATAGGACACTTGAAATTTGTTTGGTTTTGGAAAGCTAGGGAATTCTTGTCGTTAGACACATGGGAAAATAGAACAAATTGTTATTTGGAGGTTAAAAGGAAATGAATGGTGGTCGAGCTGGTTGGTATTCATGGACAATTGAGTGATTCGCATGTTAGCTTTTCCTTTCAGCCCCAGAATGTCTTGCACACACATTCCAACGCAAATGCCATCAAACCTATCTTTCTAGTAGACAACAACAGTGCTAGAGAATGTATCACTGTAAGCCTGAAGCCTTTTCTCCAAGGGCATGATTTTCTAGACTGTTAGTGGCAGCAGCTCCATCGCTTACATCTTTATTCTTGCCTTTCACCCCATCCTCATGTCTGACTCATTCTTTCTGCAGATAGTCTCAAGATTTACCTTTTTCTTTCCCCAGTCACTATCTAGTTCTAATTCCATGTCAACTGTACTACTGTNCTATTAATTTTGTTAACCCAATTTTCTATTTTAAAAAAATAAAGTAGAAGGAAGTTAGTTACTTAGTGAATGGAGATTCTTAGTAAATGGAGTTAGTAAATGGAGATTCTTTCACTTATGGCTAATGAGACCTGGCTTCCTGGCCTGGATGATGTTAAGGTCCTCTTTCTGATCTGTGCAGGAAGAAGTGTGCTAAGATTTATTTGGCATGTGGCAGACCTGAAGTTAGACCCGAAGGTAAAAGCTCAGACAGTTCTTTCTTTAGATAACGATTATTCAGGGAAAAGCAAGGAGTTGATTTTAAAAATCAAAATTAGTTCTGTCACAAAAGAGCAAAGCTCATACCCAAAGGGAAGAAAAGTAACCTTAATTGGTGTGACCTTCTGCTGTTACTCAGAAGCCTTTGGAGTCTGTCCCTGAGGTGGGAACCTCATGAATTAGCCAATATGTAACTAATATATAAAAGAGTAGAACTTTAGACATACACTGGGGAGGCTGAGACTCTAAACTTCTAATTTCTAACCCTCTACCAGTGAGTGAAGTGGCTTAAAGTATGTCATGGGAACACTGGGTAACCTATTAACAGCACAAACAAAAACAGCATGCTCAAATGCTTTCAAAGAAAGACATTTTAAACACAAGATATTATCATTATTGTACTTAGAATAAGAAAATAAAGACCATTGCTATAGTCCTAAAATATTTCCTCTGGAGCTTAATTTTCCCAGTATTTAATGAATGTTTTGGTCCACTTCCTTGCAAATGTGTGAGAAGCCCAGAGGAGAAGTAGAAGAAGATGGGGCCCTGGATTATCCAAGAATAACACGGTAGGAAAATATAGGAGCATTTAAATATTCAAAATCTAAAGTTTGCCACTGAACTATATTTATTATTTATAGATTCTTTTTAAGACTTAGAAGTTGTCTTCTGATGTTTGGGTAGCTAGAAAGGTAAGAATAATAAATTATTTTTTTTAAGTATAGACATATTCAGTATTTTCTCTATATAGAATCTCATGGCTTCTATAGTTTCATTTGTTTTTGTTTTTCCCCTCTAGGAAATTTGCCAGTATACTGAAGGTTAGACGTCATACTGAAGAATTTACCTCTCTAAGATTTTAGCAAATGTCACATCTAATGCTGTGATTTACACAAACAAAACCTCTATCTTTAAGGCAGACATTTTCAGAGGAAAATAAAAACTAAGCTCCCAAGGTTGCCTTTTGCCATTATTTCAAATTCTTTCTGATAAGTATTTCATGTATTTTTTAGAAGTTGGATTCAGACTCTTCGGCTATAAGAATAAATTATATTATCAACTGATCATGATGACCATCGTGAGAATGGTGTGCTAATGGACTTCACTAATTTTCAGCACCACAGTTAGAAGTTTTTTAGAGATTTATAAATCCATTTACTTTGGCCACTTGAGGCAATGAGTCAATTCACTGGAAAACACTCTTATGCTAGGAAAGATTGAAGGCAGGAGGAGAAGAGAGCAACAGAAGATGAGATGTTTGGATGGCATCACCAATTCAATGGACCTGAGTTTGAACAAACACTGGGAAATAGTAAAGGACAGAGGAGCCTGGTGTGCTGCCATCCATGGGGTAGCAAAGAGTTAGACATGACTTAGGACTGAACAACAACATACCCATTTAAATAGATCTTTCTACTGAGTCTAGGATTCTCTGCTAGACTCTATTTGGTTTAGCAACTCCCAAAATTCCCTTCTGGATTGCATTACTAATTTCTAGGGTGGAACTGGGTGTGTGGGTTGA
Organism: Neotragus moschatus; assembly: GCA_006410615.1. Lineage (NCBI taxonomy): Eukaryota > Metazoa > Chordata > Mammalia > Artiodactyla > Bovidae > Neotragus > Neotragus moschatus. Next base: position 1,384,907 of record SJYA01001183.1, read on the forward strand.
GGAGTAATGAGGAAAAGTTAAGACTTTGTGGATCATATGGTTTGATAAAACTTTGCTATTCTACCAGGCATAGACAGCGTCTACCAGAAACCCTATGGAGGAGGACAGGCTGCTGGCAAAAGAGCTGCTGTGAAACCTAGAAGCTGAATCTAAGCACTGTAATTTTAAATATTTCCTGATTAAACAAAATGAAAGGTCAGAATCTCAAAAATAACAGGATATGACAGTAATTTACTGGTAAATTGGTACCATGGTTCAAATGAGGCTTGAATGGTGCTCCTTTTTACCTGAAAGCAAACCATAAACCAGATATACAGGACAGAAGTTTTCACTTTGTACAAGACATTAGTTTCTCTTAATTTGTAATTTTACACACCAGAGAATTTTATTAGTATTATCAGTTTTTTTTTTCCTTTATAAAACATTAATTCAAAACCAGGTGGTCAGGTTGTAGTTTTATACCTTAATATAATCTGTGTGTGTGTGTGTGTGTGTGTGTGTGTGTGTGTGTATGAGTGTCTGTGTCTTTTTCTCTCTCTTTTAGTTAAAAAGAAATTAAAACATATTTTTAAGGTCTTATTTTTTCTGTAGGGTAAAAAAATGTATTCTTCCCANTTTCCTTTATAAAACATTAATTCAAAACCAGGTGGTCAGGTTGTAGTTTTATACCTTAATATAATACCTCTGTGTGTGTGTGTGTGTGTGTGTGTGTGTGTGTGTATGAGTGTCTGTGTCTTTTTCTCTCTCTTTTGGTTAAAAAGAAATTAAAACATATTTTTAAGGTCTTATTTTTTCTGTAGGGTAAAAAAATGTATTCTTCCCAAACTGATGATATAGACATTACTCCTTCAAGCCACTCCATAAATATTTGGACGGCTCCCTTAAATCAAATGACCTTTTATTTGATATGTTAGGGAAAAGGCAGTTAAAGATGGAGTGAATAGATAACAAATGGAAAGAAAAAGAAGGACCCTATTTTTTTTGAAAAAGCAAAGTTTATTGAATGAAAGCTGAACCAGCATTTAGCTACGTCTGGATGCAATTCTAGTAGTTAATCATTGCCTTTTTTCCAGTGAGACAAGTAGAAGTTTGTCATAAAACTGNAGATAACAAATGGAAAGAAAAAGAAGGACCCTATTTTTTTTTGAAAAAGCAGTTTATTGAATGAAAGCTGAACCAGCATTTAGCTACGCCTGGATGCAATTCTAGTAGTTAATCATTGCCTTTTTTCCAGTGAGACAAGTAGAAGTTTGTCATAAAACTGGTTCCTTTCCAGTTTGGATGGAAAGTGCAGCAGAGAAATCATGTAAATATCTTGTAAGGACACACTGCCAAGAAAATCACTCACTGGCAGGATCCTGTGAAGTGAGGGGGTGGAGAGAGGGAGGAGGAAGGTAAATCCTAAGATTTAGAATGTGGCATCTATTCAGTTTGCTTGCAGTAGATTTCTAGCTTGAATCCTCTTCCAGTTCAAGGACAAGTTCTTAGTACTTTGCCAATTGTTGGTTTCAAGGTTCATATTCAGATATAGTCATGCATAGTCCAAATATTAAGATATAATTTATAAATGTTCTCTACATAGACTGGCTCTGGAGAAAAGAACAGAAAGTGAGCTTAGGTTTTTGAATAATCTTCTGTCTCTTTACTACTCTTTCCTCATCCCTACCTTATGATCTGGTCTCCACTGAGATTTGCCTTCCTCTTTAATCAAGAATGATCCAGAACTCTCTTCCACCCCATCCCTCCACTTAATAATGTTTGTATTCTATTTCCTGAGGGTTGTTTCTCTGCTCGAGCTTCTGATAAACTAGTGCCTGCTAAGTTGTTAAGTAATAAATAATTGCTCCTTCTTTGCCCATCTAAGATTATAATTTTGAATAATAACATCTTTCAAACCTTTATCTTGTAAGCATGACTAATGTTGGACATTTTATATAATAGAGTAACTGGTTAGTAGAGAAAACATTTTTTAGATTAAGCAATCTCCCAATGGCTCATTCACCTTTCTGGGCATGTTTTTCAAACAAGACTTTCAAAGTTGGCATCCAACATTTATCAAAAAAGCACTTGAATGGATGACCATATATATACTCTTAAAAGAGTGCTTGATCCTGATAAACTTAGTACTTGTTTTTGTTTTTTTTTTTTTCCATCAAGTACTTCGAATCCATGAAATCCTGTAGTGAGTGAAAATAAACAGTAGTGATTCATTTAACCTTTGCTACAGTCTAGTAGTCGCTCCCTAGATAAATTCACCTTCCCAGATGATTTATATATTAGTTGGGATGCTTTTGGTTTTAAATAACAGACCTCCAACACAAATTAGCGTAAATTATAAACCAGATATCCTGGCTCCCATGTCTGAAACGNGTAGTGATTCATTTAACCTTTGCTACAGTCTAGTAGTCACTCCCTAGATAAATTCACCTTCCCAGATGATTTATATATTAGTTGGGATGCTTTTGGTTTTAAATAACAGACCTCCAACACAAATTAGCGTAAATTATAAACCAGATATCCTGGCTCCCATGTCTGAAACGTCCGGGCATGTTTTGATGGAGGCAGTCTCCCAGGTTTTTGTGATTCCTTTGGCTCTGCCCTCTTCTGCATTCTGGCTTCACCTCGTTCTCACTCTGGTTCTCATCACATTCTCAAAATGGCTGCCAATAGCAACCAGGGTAATGTGTATACTTGTTTCATAGCCAAGGAGAGAGTGTCACTTTCTATAACCATTTAATAAAAGTCTTGTGATTTACTCTGATTGGGCCAATCACTGTGGCCAGGAAGAAAGCAAATGCTGATTGACTGAGGTTTGAGTGAAAGGTTCTATTGAACCAATCTTTAAGTGAGGAAAAATAATATAGCTTGGAGCTGGGATGGAGTCAAACCATCTGGAGCTCATGGTGGTTGGCACATTATGAGAGGGGCTTTTGTAAGGACAATCTGAGTGTAATCTGCCAAAGGGGAAAAAATTCTAGTGTTCATCCCTCAGTCATGTCTGACTCTTTGAGACCCCATAGACTGTAACCCACAAGGCTCCTCTGAACATTTAATTCTCCAAGCAAGAATACTGGAGTGGGTAGCCATTCCCTTCTCCAGGGGATCTTCTTGACCCAGGGATCAAACCTGAGTCTCCTGCATTGGCAGGAGGGTTGTGTTATCTGCATAGCTGAGGTTATTGATATTTCTCTTTGCAGTCTTGATTCCAGCTTGTGCTTCTTCCAGCCCAGGATTTCGCATGATGTACTCGGNGTACCACCTGATGTCAATTACAGGAAGAATCGTTAATCATATCCCAACAGAAGAATCACCTACAGGAAAGAACCATCAATCACAGGACCCAACAGTGAAAGATGTGTGTCTCCTATAGGAAACTGACAACCTCAGCAATTCAGTCAGTGAGAAACCGTCACTCACTTTTCTCCAATAAACACTCACTTTTCTCCAATAGACTTTTGTTCAAAACAATCCCTTTCAACTTGCCCTTTTCCAACTTTCCTTTTCATTGTGTTGGGCTTGCCAACAGCTTTTGCCATAGTTTGTTTTTCCCAAATTGCTGTTTCTTTGATATTCCTGAGTAAACCCATTTTTGCTGGTAAAATAATCAGCTGTTTCATTTTTAAGATCAATACTTTGAAATCAAGGTTATAAGTTGGAATTGGCCTCTGGAAGAATCAGTGTAATGCTGGAATTGCTTCCTCCTTAAATATTTGAGAGAATTAACCAGTGAAGCCATCTGGGTAAAGACTTTTTTATGGGAAGTATTTAATTACAGATAAATAAATTTGCTAGTTTGCAATTCCTTTAGTAGTTATCTGACTAACCCAATTTTCTTTCCCTTCTTGTGTCCATTTGAATAAGTTGTATATTTCTAGATGTTTTCCCATTTAATGTAAATATTCCAATTTACTATTGTAATTTGTTAATAATATACTTGTACTATCTTTTCATTTTCTAAAGAACCTGTTTTTATTCCTAAAGTTTTATTCGAGAATTTTCATTTTATTTTTAATAGTGTGAAGTGTTTTACTCTCGTTTCACCTAATTTAAACTTCATCTACAGGGTGCTATTGAGTGAAAGAGTAACAGCTGTAGCTAAAAGTCTTTTGATAAGTTCAGTTTATTAGTAACAGTTCTGGCAGGAAAGAAAAGGCATTCTCTTAAACTGGGCAATTTGAAGCAAGTTTAGTAAAACAATTATTTATAAAGTTATCTGTGGTGTTCAGGGAAACCACAAGGGGTGGGAACTGCAGTAAGTTGTTACCACCCTTGGACCTGGAGGAGAAAAGGGGAGAATGGTCACCAGGATGGATGCATTGTGTGGAGCTGGGGGGTGGTGGGGTGATGGAGTGGTGGGGAAGGACTCTCTGACAGATGCTGATACCAATAGCTCAGGAATGAAGCCCAGGAAAAGTAGCCTAACCTCACTTTCTTCCCTCTTCCAGCCTGTTTTGAGAGCCTCCTGTTGACTGGACCAAATCAGGTGCTGACAGGCAAAGGGGTAGTTAGTCTTTATATATATCAGCAACCTAGGATGGCAAACAAGATATTCAGCACATTTTGGATAGCCATTCTGTTACACTTCTCAGCAATTGGGACACTCACAGACTCCAAGAGAAGGATAACAAATCCTTTGGCAGGAAAACTGACCTTTCTTTACTTACAATAAGAATTGAAGGAGGAAATAACTGAGTTGTCAGTTAATAGATTTCAAAAACAACACTTTTTTGAGGACAGATTATTTCATGCTTTTGGAATAAAATTCAGAGAGAATTCAAAGAAGACAACAAAACTCCTTTTATTCTCAGCTATTTATTTACAAAGTTTCTTAAATCTTGAAGTTATAATAGGAATAGATTTGATACTGATGCTTATTTTATCTACAAGTACTGTTTATATCTATTCTTGAATACACGAATAATTTGGGGGGAAATCTCAGTTTCCATATACATTTCTAATGTATTGTAGTTTTTGAAAGTGGACTTGGATTTTTAATATTTTTAAAAGATTATATATATTAATAATGATGCATTGTGCTTTTAAGAATAATTATCACTTATAAAAATTTAATATACGTTATTAATAACTTTAATGTTACCAAATCCACAGGAAGTTTTTTACCATCTAGAGCCTTATATGCAAAACAAAAATTAATTTTTAATTTGTGTGTGTGTATTTACACTTGTTGCAAAGAGTGATGATCATATAATAATTCCCAGGAAAGCATTCTTTAGCATAAAACGCTATAGAAGATATGAGTATGAGCTAAACAATAAAAAAAAAAACATAAAAATTCTGACATTTCCAAAAATATTTATTCTTGAATTTTAGACCAGATGATATGCATAAAGTGGTCATGGCACTTATTTTTCCCGTTGGATATTTTTAAATGCCGACATTTAAAATATGCAAAAGTCCATACTTTGTAGTGATTTAAACTTGTATATTTATTCATTTAAGAGAATTGATTTATTATAAAAAGATATAACTCGGGAACAGCCGGATGGAACAATGCACAGGACAAGGAAAGAGAAAACGGTGCACAGCTGTGTGACCTCTCCAGCCTTCTCTCTTCACGTTTCCATGGAAACCCGGAAGCCATAACCATATATTCTAACTTAAAACTGAGAGCAGCATGGCAGAGATGGCGAGCTCTTTACCAAGGATGTATACCCCCCTTTCCAGGGAGTAGTGTTTTGCTGGAAAGTGGGTTCTCTGGCCGGGGTTACACTTCTCAGCACTGCACCCCCACCTCTTGCATCTGGAGGGGCGTGTCTGAGCGAGTCTTCAAATGGTTTGTGAGTTGGAGCGCCTAAGAAGCAGGTGCATCTGGCTACTCCGTGAGTAGACTCTGAGGCTCCGAAAGATGCTGGAGATGGAGCATGGGAGGGAGGAAGCTGAATCCTTGACTCAGCCCCTTGGAAGGCTGCCCACTCCACACCTGTATTAAATCTTTCTGAGAGGAACTCTATCTTATCAAGCCCCTGCAGTTTGGGGATTTATCCCTTATAGCTCTGAACACTACCTTAGCTAATTCACTTGGTACCAGAAGTAGAGCTGCCAAACACAACAACAACAATAATCAAACAACCCTAAAACGTGTGTCATTGACTTGGCAGGTAGATGGTGCTGCTCCTCAGCTGTGCTCAGCTGTATCCAACTCTTTGAGACCCCATGGACTGTAGCCTGCCAGACTCCTCCGTCCCTGGGATTGAACCCATGCCTCCTGTGTCTCCTGCACTGGCAAATGGATTCATTATCTCTGTACTACCTGGGAAGCCCCGAGTNTGTGTCATTGACTTGGCAGGTAGATGGTGCTGCTCCTCAGCTGTGCTCAGCTGTATCCAACTCTTTGAGACCCCATGGACTGTAGCCTGCCAGACTCCTCCGTCCCTGGGATTGAACCCATGCCTCCTGTGTCTCCTGCACTGGCAAGTGGATTCATTATCTCTGTACTACCTGGGAAGCCCCGAGTAGGCAGATACTTAAGACTACAAAACTGAAAAATCCTGTGAAGCAAAGATGAAGCATCTGACAAGTGTTTTGTCTTCCCTGACTCCTCAGGCCAATTTCTAGATGAAGAGGTTGGAAGACGGAATGCTAGTGAAATCTTTTGGTGCTTTCTGGTTACACTTAGCAAGGAATAGAACTAGGAGGTAAGTTGAGGCTGGTTTAGGCTAGTTTGTGGTGAAAACGAAAATAAAAGGAGAAGAGAGAATCCAGAAATGTGGAGCCTTTGGGTTGAAAACTCAACTAGTTTTAGACTCTAAAAATGAAAAGGTCCAATTCAGAAATGTTTTCTGCATTAAAGATCCATTAATGCAGAGTTCTGCCACAAAATATAAGTGTTGAGTTCCCTTCAAGCTGGCTTACATCAATGTAGCTGCACTTATATTGAAAGAAGAGAAGGAATGAGGAGAAAAAAAAATTATTGGGTTGGAGAATTATGATTATTATGAATATTCAATATATTTGGGCATTTTTCATGCAATTTAAATCAACTGGAAGCAAATAATCAGAACCTACACATTTTTTCAAATTGCTTAGCTATAGAAATCACATGCCAGACTTTTTCAATCTTTAACTGTTTAAGACTGAAAAAAAAAATCCCTTAGGTTTTGAACCTTGCATTGACAGGGTAGCATGTGTGAAAACTATACCACTTCCTAGAAGATCTGGCACCAAAAAAAGAAAAGCCAAGAAGCCAAAAAACAAACCATGGAGGACAATACAGTAAAAAGAACTCCCCTTAGGGCAAAGCCAGAGTCCGCCTCATTCTCCCCCTTTTCCAGCACAATGATAAAATCATTTAATTATGAATTGACTTGTGGTTTGGGGGTAGGAGGAGGATGGGGGAAATGGATAATTAGGGAGTTTGAGATGGTCATGTACACACTGCTGTATTTAAAATGGATAACCAACAAGGACCTATTATTGTACAGCACATGGCACTCTACTCAATGTTATGTGGAAGCCTGGATGGGAGGGGAGTTTGGGGAAGAATGGATACACACAGATTCGGCAGAGTCCCTTCGATCCTATCACATTGTTAATCAGCTCTACCCAAATACAAAAATAAATTTAAAAAAAATCATTATTCTCAAATTGAAGACTGCAGTAAAGTCAAGAAAGTTCCCCACTTTAGGGCAGAGATTTCACAGTGCCTGCTTGCAGGGTTTACCATGGCTATTGACCAGGAATCCCACTCTTCCCTTTTCTAAACGAGAGATTTGACTGTAGATTTTCTCTCTGCTCATGACTATAGAGTGTGTGCACAGGCCAGATAAATTGTCCCAGGATCATGAGAAGCCACAGAATCTTAATGGAGAGGTCAGCGCAGCTACTGGAAATCTGGATTTGAGTTGGGTACAGTAACTGAATAGAATTTTAGGATGTTTCTCTGGAATGGGAGTGAATGTATTCAATGTGAGGAACAAGGGGTTTACAGACATAGCAGATGTGGCAAAGACAAAAGATGTATTTGTCTCTTAAAAACTCATGCTCCCTTTCTATGATGTAGAGTTGTTTCTGGGAGGCATATGTGTGTCGGCATCTCCCAGCATCTTCCGCTTTCAGGTAGGGCTTTTACACTAGCTCTCATCAATGGGCTATGAGTAAAAATAATGACTGTTATTTCCAGGCTGAAATGTTTAAGAAGCAGGTATACCTTCTTCATTTTTTCTACTCCAGTCCACTGGCTGGATTTGAATGATTCCAGAGTCCTACACGGTGGGGCTACAAGGCAGAAGCAGTCTAAACCACCTTTTGGAAACATGCTTACTGAATACCAGCATTGGACTCTTGTGTGACCAAAGGAAAACAATTCTATTATGTTAAATCATGAGTTTCAAGGTTTATCTGAATCCTCTGCTACTCATACTAGATAATTACAATAGACACATAGTTCTAAAAATTATTTTGTGGCTATAGGAGCAAATATATATTTATATGTCTCTCTCTGTATATTTCACACACATATGAATTTAAGGACAAAGAAATAAAAATTTACTTAAATTTATACATTTAGATTTTAGAAAATGGTGCCTGACTAGCATGCAATTACTTCAGTGCAACCTAAATCGAGGAATTTACCAGTTTATCCTTTTAATTTAAACCCAAGAGGTTAAACACAAAAATGTGATAGGATTTAATAAGGCAGGCAATGTGTTTTAATATTGTATCCTTGGGGGCTTCCCTGGTGGCTCAGATGGTAAAAACTCCACCTGCAATGCAGGAGACCTGGGGTCAATTCCTGGGTTGGGAAGATCCCCTGGAGGAGGACATGGCAACCCACTCCAATATTCTTTCCTGGAGAATTCCCACAGACAAAGGAGCCTGGCAGGCTGTAGTCCATGGGGTCACAAAGAATCTGACATGACTGAGAAATTAAGCACAGCATAGCACATCCTTCACAGCATCTATACAGTGATGGAGAGACAGTATTTTTTGAGTATAAGATAAAGCAGACAAATGCGTTTATGGATTAGTGATAGGAATTAGCAGTAAATCCATACATCATGCAAGATGACTTCAGAGTCGCTAGGAATTGTGGAGCTAGACCCCAGAACATCACATCATTATAGTATTATAGAGTCAGTGATATCTTTGGGCTTCCCTGGTGGCTCAGATGATAAAGAATCTGCCTGAAATGCAGGAGACCCAGGTTCTATCCCTGGGTTCGGAAGATTCCCTGGAGGAGGGCATGGCAAATTGCTCCAGTATTCTTGCCTGGAGAATTCCATGGCCAGAGGAGCCTGGTGGGCTACAGTACATGGGGTCGCAAAGAGTCAGACACGACTGAGCGACTAACACTTTCACTTTCACTTTATTCAGGGCTCTTAAAAACAACTTTTAGTTGGTGCTAAGTGACAAGCTCAAGTTCACAGCAGGGACAATATCAGGGAAAATATCAGATGTGTGTCAGGCCTGTCATTTGTCTATTTATTCTCAAATCCATTCCTTTCCACTACACTGCTCAGTTCTTTATCACCAGGGGCTGCCCCTGCCAACTACATGCAAGAAAAGGCTATTCATAAATGATACTTAGTTTGTGAAATGACTTAAATTTTTATTAAATATGTACACTGTCAGACCTCTTCAGTGTCCTAAATTTATAGACAGGGAAAAATTAGAAATTATCACATAATCACTTCTATTTTAAATGTTATTACAAGTATGTAAAATTATGTTCATATGAGACAACTAAGAGTGTGAGACATTTCAGTGTCATTATCCAATCTTTTAATCTTTTTTCAGTACCCATAAATTTTTAGTTTTGCTACCTTGGGAGCCCTACTTCACTTAATAAGAAAATTTTGTTCAAAAAATTATTTATATTAGGGTTTTCACTGAAAAATTCCATTTAAGATTTCATCACCCCCTTCCCTGCAAATTTAATATTTAATTTTCTTAACCAGTATATACAGCAGCATATAACATTATGATTTATTTAAAGTTTTTTTATAGAATAAACATTTTAATGTAAAAATAATCTTAAATAGAACACATTCTTTTCAGTTTTACTCAGTATTTGTGTTTAAATGTCTGCATACTTTATTGATTTAAAAACAATAATTCAAAGCACAATGTATAGTGAAGGCCACCAGTACAAAGACTTTTCCATAAATTAAAAGCTTAAGCTATAGCTTTGAGCATTACAGTGGAAGACAGAGTAAGATAAATGATATTCGTCATACTTACATCACTAACTGGTTTGTTATCGCCACAAGTTATGAACACACTTGTGCCTAATTATACAACTTAACTTTTCTTAGATTTTCACTCATGTTCACTTCTTGGTGTTTTTCAAGTATGTGGACATCTAGACAACAGTTCCTCATATTCAATCCACTCCTTAAAAGTGAAGGTAATAGATCTCTATGGCAGAATTAAAACAGCCATAATCTGACAACTCACCAATATCTCTAAGAAATCCATACTAATCTCACATGGATGGATTTTGCTCCACCTGGGAGCTTAGGAGCTAGCAGGCAGAATGAGTTACTTTTCAATATTTCTAAAAGGAAATAATTGATTTGGAAATCTTGCATGTAATTATTATTAGCATTAATTATTGCTTGCAAATAGCATTACCTGAAGCAAGTCCATTTAATGATCCTGTCTTAAAATACCTGACAGGGAAAATGGCAAAATACCACAGCTCTTTTTACTTCTTGTTATTATGGCTTTGAAAACACAGAAACATCTTCAGTTGAGGCTGTCACAAAATTGGTTTCTTCTCTACATCTATACATAGAACACTGAGTAACTCATGAAGATTAAAAAAAAATAGTTTTACTGAAAAGCAGGCATTTTTGAAATTGGCACAAATGAAGAAATCTGAAAAAAAATACATTTGTATTTCTTTCTTAACAAGTGTGTCTTAAATACAACATTTTGGGAGTACTAACTATGCCTTTTTGCTGTAGTTATTAAAAATTTCATTCCTGAGATTTTTGGAGTCAAAATTTTTAAAAGCAAGCACAGAGGAAAAGATGTTTTCACCAGATGGAAGGGTGAACTGTAGATCAACACTTCTGCCAGTTATTTTTTGTCATTTTTCCATGCATTAGCTTTTTCATTTGGGATATATTTATACAATAATTTACTCCTTACCTGCTGGGCCCTAAATATGCCATGTTCTCAAAGAGCTGAAATAGCCAGCTGAAAGATGGTGCATAAGTAGAAGTTATTGTTACTAAATATTTGCCATTGTAGGTAGCTTCCTTCTTTTAAAGTGTGAACATAGAGACCAAATGAGCTTTTTACATCTGCTTTGAGTTAAATAACAATTCAAGTATCTCTTTTAAAATGAAGTTCTGATGAAATGAACATTTATGAATCACAAATTTAAATATATCTTATGAAAGGCAGAATATTCCTGGAATATTCCTTGTTTAGACTATAAAGATCCTAACCTAGCTTTGGTCTATGCCATATTTTTGATAGTTCCTCATTTTTTAAAGTCTATATACTTAACTAATCATTTAGAGAAAATGAACATCACATGCGTGAAAGGAAGACTTAAAACAGCAACATTTCACTTAAAAAGCTATATTCAACAGAAGATGGAGTACGTCATTTGTGCTTATTTTCAGTTAAAGCTGACATATAAGATGTTCACTGCATTTTCGTGTGAAATGGGGTTGTGTCATAATCTTGAAAATGAATTCCCTTAGAAGTTGTGATCTTCATAATAGCACCATTCAAAGCATCATCCTCGATGAGTGTTATTAATCCACTGGCAATCATCGAAGGGCTAAATATAAAGGGAAAATCAATATTTTAAAATTAAAGAATAAGGCATAATTGTCACATCACTTTGAGTTATTTTTGAGGTATCTATTACCTTTAACAAATAATTGGGAAATATATGTTATGCAGCACTGCTACTTGAGGTTTTAATTCAATGAGCTATTCACTGAATTATAAATTTGCTGTAGATGTCCACATCTAACCTTCTGTTATTTTGATAGGAAGGATTCATAAATTTATCCGTACTATTTACATTGAGTAAATGATTATTTTCCCACCTTTAGCCTATCAGCAGAATTTAGACCTATCAGAAATATTCTTAGAGTAGAAATTTAAAGAATCGTCAGTTTAGTTACTCAGTCGTGTCTGACTCTGCCGTCCCATGGACTGCAGAATGCCAGGCCTCCCTGTCCATCCCCAACTCCCAGAGCCTACTAAAACTCATGTCCATCGATTCAGTGATGCCATCCAACCATCTCATCCTGTTATCCCCTTCTCCTCCTGCCTTCAATCTTTCCCAGCATCAGGGTCTTTTCNAAAAAAAAAGTTTTTTTGCAGAGATTTTGCCAAACTAAAACTTTGAAGCTTGCGTGAGTTTCTCAGATGTAAAAGCTAATTTTTCCCCTTTTGATTGCTTATGTCTAGATAGCCCTTTGCTTTGTCATGTTAAAGGAAGATAGGTATAGCCTTTACTTACTCCAAAATTCCATAGTATTTCATCATATCCTTGATAGGACCCATGTATTCTATATATTTCCCCATGTTTTCTTCATTTTCAATGGATTTGAGGATGGGTGTATCAACAAAGCCTGGGCAAATTGCGTTCAGTCTCACACCACTGTTCATGAGATTAGCAGCCATCTGTCAATTGGAAGTAGAAGGTTGGAGGTTTCAGGAGTTTCGTAAATGTATCATGTAGGGTAAACTGATAATTAAAACTAGTTAAAAGACTCCGATGTGAAAATCACTAAACAGCTATCCTTCTAGCTTTATAAAGATGGCTATGGTAAGGCTGACTGATGGCAGAAAGTAAAGGGATACAAAACTAAAGTGGTAAACTAATTCCCAAAAGCCTCACTTGATTACTTTCTAAAAAATTCAGTATTGGGCACTTCTGAAAATACTTGATTATCTAAAGTACTCTTACCTACTGAACATTGCAGGAAGCTGAAGGTAAGAAGCTAAGGCTTAAGTGGAAAGCTATATATGTATGACTGAGCCCCTTCACTGTCCACCTGAAACTACCACAACATTGCTAATCAGCTATACCCTACCAAACACATAAAAAGTTTAAAATAAAATAAAATAAGAAGCTAAGGCTTTAGAATTGATATTCCAAGTTTTCTTTGCAATGGGTTGTATTAAAGTATTCTTACTTGCTTAAAAATACTTCTAGTGGAAAATTTTAGGACTTTGATTATTCTAAAGACATTTAGTAATTGGTACTATCTGGAAGACAATTTTAAGTATTTTCAGAGTAACATCTTTTGGCTTAATTTTCAACCTATAGATTTTATCTGAACTATTTGTAAAACAAAATGTAAGTCAATTGTTTGTAGATTCATTTTTCCTCCTTGCTAAAATTTACTCATAAGACCTCAAATCAATACTCATAGTGCTTTCAAGTTTATCTGTGGACAAACACAGAGTAATAAGAAATTTGAGTTGCCTGTTGTGGACTAAGGTCAAACAAAACGATGCTCTGCTTTCTTGTTTCAGATCCTCTGCCATAAACACGCCTCCTTTTCAGGGTACTTGCCCAGGTTTTTCTCATCTTTGTGCTTTTTGTTGGTGATTTTACTATTTGAAATGTCCTCAAGGCATAGTGCTGAAGGGCTGTCTAGTATTTCTAAGTGCAAGAAGGCTGCAATGTGCCTTATGGGAGAAAATACATACATTAGAGGAGCTTCCTTCAGGTGTGAGGTATAAATGCTATTGGCCATGCTATTAATAATACAATACATATTACACACAATACATATTAAATAAGATGTCTTTAAATAAAAATATACTTAAAATTATGCTATGTGTGGATTGGTTGAATAAGACATTGTGACAAGTTCCTTGCAGGAACTTAACCCCAAATTTCCCTTAAAAGCAATAGTTCAGTATCCTCTAATTCAGTGTTTGCAAGTGATTTTACAGAACATAACTAATGAATAATGAGCATCCAGTCTTGTAACTGTAAGTGCAACATTTCTGGTCCTTGCTTTGATTTACTTTGCTTCCCTGGTGGCTCAGCAGTAAAGGATCCACCTGCAATGCAGGAGCTGGAGGAGACATGGGTTCGATCCCTGTGTCAGGAAGATCCCCTGTAGGAGGGCATGGCAACCCACTCCAGTATTCTTGTCTGGAGAATCCCATGGACAGAGGAGCCTGGCGGGCTACAGTCCATGGGGTCGCAAAGTCTCACACCAGTGAAGCAACTTAGTGTGCACGCATGATTGCACTTTGCTTTGTAATAGTGTTACGTGTTCATTAAAAGTTGATTTAAAGATTAAGACTTTGCAAGTTAAAATTTTCAGTCAGTTTCAATTACGAGTGTGTTTCAGTTACAGCTGCTCATCTTCCTTTTTGACTGAACACTTCCCATTCACCATCTGCTTTCTCTAAGCCTATCATCTCTTGCTGTTAACAATTTCCTCGTCATCAGGCCCCTGTCTCTGTCTCAACTAGACTAACCACTGCAGAGGTCTCTCAACTCCCCTTCTGTCTTCTACTTTTGTCCTCTCTCATACATTTTCTTTGTTTTGTCTTTGGTAGCACCACACGGCCTGAGGGATCTTAGTTCCCTGACCAGGGATTGAACCCTCACCCTTGGCAGTAAGAGTGCAAAGTCATAACCACTGGACCACCAGGGAATTCCCATACGTTCTCTAAATAGTAGCAAGAATGGTCCTCTTCACGTGGAAATATAATCTTGTCACTCCTGTGCAGAAAAGGCCCAATGACGGCTATACTTAGAATAAAGTCCAAGTTCATGACCTTGACCCGTAAGTTGCCTTTGATCTGGTTCTTGCTTACACATCCAATCAATCATCCTTCTACTTTACCCTTGTTCATCAGGCTCCACTTAAGCTGTACTTTTTTTTTCAGTTATTATATTAAGGTACATCATACTATCAACGCATGTGGTCAGATACGGCTAAAATATTTTTCTAAGCTCCGCACACATTTACCCTAGATCTCTATGGAGACAGAATCCTTGACAATGCTACCAGGTAAAAGTTAGCCTCACCTCGTCCTCCATCCTCCAGGCTCTGGCTCATTTTTACCATATCATCAGGATAAGTAATGCCTTGAGCATTTAAGGAAGTCTATAGTTAATGATTTTTTAATTTGGAGTCAATTTCAAAAATAAAGGCTTTTTGTTTTTTTAATCCTTAAAGATTTTTCAGTAACCTGTGTTTAGAATCTACTTCATGTTAAAACAATCTACTGTATAGTTGGTCCTTTATGTTACCTGGAAACTATTTTTAATAATAAATAAGGATGAGATGGTTAGCTAGAATCACCAACTCAAAGGACATTAATTTCAGCAAACTCTAGGAAATAGTGACAGGCCAAGGAAGTCTGGCATGCTGCAGTCCATGGGATCACAGAGAATCAGATGTGGCTTAGTGACTGAAAAACAACTCTGAAGTATAATTTATTTTTATATCTTTAATCTAAATGTATCAAAAAATTTTAAAGCAAATTTTGGCTTTTTTTCATAAAAATGTAAACATACAATGGACTCTACCTGCATTGTTTACTTTTCTGCTTTTTTTTTTTTGATCATACCATGCAGCATGTGTGATCTTAGTTCTTTGACCAAAGACTGAACCCATGCCCCCAGCATTGGAAACGAGGAATCTCAACAACTGGACCACCAGGGAAGTCCCTAAATGTACTGAATTTTAACTGTTCCCCTCTACTTTATAGAGCTCATCTGTCACATTTGCCCAGAAAAAGAAAGAGAGATATTGTGGCTGTGTTCTCACCGCTGCCGAGCGTGTGAATCCAACTATGCCATGTTTTGAAGCACAATAAACAGGCTGCTGTGCAACAGGCATGAGCCCTGAAACAGACAAATAAAAACCAAAAACAATTTTATTTTAAAAAAGCAGACAAACCCCAACAATTGCTATGAAAATAAATAATCTGTGCGTGTTCCATTTTAAGATTAATCTTAGAAAATACTCTAAGGTCATCACTGAACAACTTTGTAAAACTCACTAGTCCTAGCATCATATATTTCTAGCATGACCTCCGCTCTATTGTTCTGAATTTACAGTTGGTAAGTTACAGCCTAGGGATACAGGCAAGGGTGATATAAAAGTTTATCTGCCTCCTTGACAAAGTCAAGAAAAATTGACCTTATCTAAAACACCAAAAGAATCATCTTGAAATCCAGTAAGTTATTATCTAATTTTCAGTTTTTAAGCCTGGATTTTAAAAAGTGTATATTCTACATTTTTAAAGGCTAAAGGAATTTAGATAGCTTAAGCAGGATTTGGAGGGTTTTATTTATCTTCATTTTAAGTTGGTCAGCATTTTTCTGCCCTGAACTGCCCTGAAAGATGCCTCTAAGTGTTGAAGAATATTAAGCATTAACTTCTTTTGATTCTGAGGTAGCAGATGCCTATATCTTCTCATTCCATGACTTAGGGAAAGAAAACCAGAAACAAAAATGTTTGATCCTATTTTATTTCCTTTCATAATTACATACTCAGCAACAGAATTCAAGCAGTTTTACAATTGGCTTAATTTTCCATAGACATGCAATAGTAACTGTTCAAATATATGATTAAATTCACAGTCCAGGAAAAGGTGGTATTGTAGCATATATAGTATCTTTTCTCACCTACCTCCCAGCCCAACAGCACCTCCCACCCAAAGAAACGAATCAAGAAAAACAAACTTTACTGTAGATATTTGTACTATCTAACTTATTTTTTTGAATTTTTTTTTCTGTTTAATGGGAGTATAGCCAATTAACAACGTTGTGATAGTTTCAGGAGAACAGTCTCAGCCATACATATACATGTATCCATTCTTCCCCAAATTCCCCTGGATGGGAGGGGTTTTGAGGGGGAGACAGTAGGTCCTTGTCGGTTATCCATTTCAAATATAGCAGTATGTACATGTTCATCACAAACTCACTAACTATCCTTTCTCCCATCCTTCTCCCAAGCAGTCTTAAGTTCGTGCTCTATGTCTGTGAGTCTGTTCCTGTTTTGTAAGTAAGTTCACTGTTATTTCTCCTAATTGTCAATTCTCTATCTCAATCAACAGTGAAACTTTTAATTACAGCCGTTTTTCCACCTTGGCTTTTAACTTCTGAGTTAACATGCTCTATCATTTTTAAAATTTGTGCCTTCTCCAAATCAGGAAGCAGCAATTCCTGATTACTATAATGTTATTACTACCAAATATCATGCTAATACTACTAAATGATTCTGCTGAGATGTACTCACCTCCACCCAGCTAACTAGTCCCAGAACACTACTTATGGATCATGAGCCGGTTATGCCAAAGTTCAGTGAACCTTAACCACTTCCTGGGTGCCTGCCAGGTCTGAGTTTATGAAGTATGTTTGCTCAAGAGCAGTTTAAATCCCTGGGATGGTAGATCACACAGAGTGCATCCACCCAGTGATCTCAAAGCATGGAACATGTGGTTCTCCTTTTCATTTTGTTTTTGCTCAGTAACATGAGCAAGTTAATTAAGGTCTTCAGTGTCAGTCAACAAGAAAGAATTAATGATTCTTTCACAGATGTATTAGGTACACATGTGTATTAAGAAATCAAGATAAAGCAAATAAACAGGTACAGTCAGACACTGCTGCTTCTTGTTCTTGTAAGTTAGTTACTGTTCTACCGTCTCCTTCAATGTTTATGAGGCCAAGGCAATGGTTGAAGGTGGTGTTCACAGACAGCAGGAAATGCAGAGTGAACCTGAATCAGAGATGTGAGCTAGTCGACAGCACAAAACCCAGAAGGACACTGTTCACAGATGTTGTCAAAGATGAAGGTGGAATGAATTTCTGTTACATATGTGGGAGCAATGAATTTCTGAACCCAAACTAGCTCAAAGTGTCACAGCAGTGAAGGAGATCTGATATTGTTGTGCTGCTTCTAAGAAGCAAGCTGCAAAACGCACTTTCCTTTAAAGGTATATTGGAGATGCAATCAGAATTTGTCTGCATCTTTAAAGTGGCGCTTGGTCTTGTAACTCTCCTAGCATTCCAGTGATATTTTCACTGTGATCCTGCAAAATGTTTCCTCTTGCTCTGCTTTCACTTTCTGGTATGAGATCAAAGGCTGCATAAATCCTTTTCAGACATTCAAAAACCCAACATCCTTTTAAGATATTTTTACAGCTTGGTGGTATAACTGGCATAAAATAACCTGGCACATACTTAAAGGGTGTGGTTTGATAAGTTTTGACATACATCGGACACTCATGAAACCATGACCACAATCAAGATATGAACACAAACATCCCCCCAAAGTTTCCTTGTGCGTACTCTGTCATCCCTTCCTTCTGCCTTTCCCTCCCCTCTAAGCAACCACTGACCTGTTCTGTGTCACTATAGATTAGTTTGCCTCTTTTAGAAGTTTATATAAATATAGGCACACCCAATGTAAACTTTTCTATCTGGATTCTTTCAGGATAATTCTTATGGGATTCATCCCATGTTGTAATGTCTACCAATAGCTCATTTTTCTTTCTTTCTTTTTCTGAATAGATTTACACTGTAAGGATATACCTATCAATTGCATATACCTTGCTCTTTTGATAGATATATTCAGTTTTGAGGATGACAAAGGAAAGAAAATTCTATTTTTCAATTATTTTATTTAGGCAAGTTGTAGTTAATTTAGTTAAATAGTTTTTCTTTATCTCCCCACTACATGCAGATTTTAACTATTGCTTCTTGCATTTTGAACAGCTAAAGATCCTACAGGATTTTGTCCCCAGCTTGCCAACTGACTTCCAGTGTGGACATTTGCTCTTTCTCCCTAAGTTTGCTGCTTTTGAAAGGAAGGCTAAAGGGAGATAGAAAAGTGTTTTCATTTTTTTTGACAATGACTTTAACTGAGGTTGAAATGTTTCAGAAATCCAACATTTTCTCTTGGATCTCACGATCCAAGTATAAACATTATTTCTGTTGCAGTCAACTTCAGTGTTGGTTAGCCATACTCTGTTACTGACCTTAGACTCACAGTACTAACATACACTCATATATGGTTTCCACATGCTTCAGATAAAAATCTGTTCTGAGGCTAGAAATAAGTGTCAGCACAGAGAATTGTTCAGGGTGTGTCCAATATGACTCTGGAATCACCACTCACATGATAGTGTGTAGAAATTGTGCCCCACAGAGTTCCTGCAGTTTATAACCTGCACAACCATACATACATGGAAGCCCTCTGTGGTAGAGGAGAATGAACCAGTGGAGATAGGAAGAAAACAAGTTAAGCATCGTGTCATAGAAATTAAAGATGGAAATATTTTAAGAAGCCTACATTGGTTACTTCTATCAAGTGCAGAATCAAAAGAGAATCAGTTTTCTTTGAGATATTAACAAGTCTCAAAATCTCTCATCTAAAAATTGTAGCTGTCACCCAAAAGTAAATAAAAATAAAAAAAAACTGGTGCCAAAAAATCCATGATGAACAACAACAAAAAAAACAAACCTAACAAAATAAATAAAAATAGTAGCCCTCTTGGTTTCACCTCTTTCTCCAGCTGCCTCTACACAGCTCCATAGTTCACCCTAATCAGGCTTTCATCTGACCAGTCCAGTCAAACAGATCTTGTGGAGGCTGCCAGTGACCTATGTCTGCTAAGGCTAAGCCTTCATCTTGCTGGACACTTTGCTCAGCAGCAACCAACAGAGTGAATTAAGCTCTCCTTGAAACACTTCCCTCCTTTTGCTGGTATCCTTCCGGAAACCTTACACTTGCTAGCCGCTCCTCCTCCTCCTCAGCCAGACCCAGGAACAGGCTGGAGGACCCAAGAGCTGACCTTGGCCCTCTCTGCCTTTTAAAATAATTTAATTAATTTCTTTATTTTTGGCTGTCCTGGTCTTCCTGGCTGCGTGGGCTTTCTCTAGACTCAGAGAGTGGGAGCTACCATCTAGTGTACAGGCTTCTCACTGCAGTATCTTCTCTTGTTGCAGAACATTGGATCTAGGTGCGTGAGCCCTACGGGCTCTAGGGCATGGCTCAAAAGTTGTGGTGCACAGCTTAGTCGCTCCAAGGCATGTGGGATTCTTCCGAGACCAGAGGTCAAACCCGTGTGCCCTGCATTGGCAGGAAGATGCTTTACCACTCACTGAGCCACCAAGGAAGTCCCCTCTCTTTCTATGCACACCCTTTCCCTATGTGACTTTATCCAATCTTGTGGATGCAATTCATTCTCTCAATGTCTCTTTCATTCTCTCCCTCTCACATAAACACACATGACTTTTAAATTTAAATTCCACATTTCCAGCCAGGATCTCTTCCTCTGTCTCGAGACTTCCCATTAGTTTTCTTCCCTTAAAACATAGTGTGTGCTAATTCAAAAGCTTTTATAGGAGTGAATTCATTTTAGAAATATGTGTTTGGTACCAATTAGGTGCCAAATAGAATGAAAACATGTTTTAAATTGTTAGTTAAAAATGTATAAAACCAAGGGGAGTTTCACCATTTGATCAGAATGTCGTCTCTAACATTATTTAACCATTTAAAAATGTCCTTTTAATTGAATTTGCTGAGAGGAATTACAGGAGTTTGGATCTTGGGTGCCAGACTAGCTGATCTCAAATCCTGAATCCACCACAGTGAGCTCTACCTTTGGAGGGGTTACTTCTGGATACCGTGATATTTTCCTTGTGTGAACTTGAGGAGTAATAGTAGCTATTGTGCGTCTTAAATGAACTAATTTACACAAAATACTGTGCGTGCCACATAATAAGCTCTACCTATCATTTGTTGTTGTTTTTCTATAAATGCAAATTAAACATTTTTCTTAAGATGAAACATCTCAAAGTCTTGTTTTATGAATTAGTTTACCTGTTTATCCACAGTGTACCTTTTTATGAAAATGTATCTTTTACACTAAAAATGCCACAAATCTGGTACAGCATCCTAACTCGATTTGGTTTCTGACCCTCAGCCAACTGTGGACTGTTGCTAATCCCAATTCAAAAGTCTTTACAGAGTGCCTTCATTTAAGAACTATGTATTCAGCAACTTTAAATACTAAGGATAATGAAGTAGTATTTGAAATATGCTCTGTTGAAATGTGTAAACCAAACCAGAGGGCCCCTTGTGCAGGGGTAGGGTAGAACTTTGATATTCAACCAGCCAGATGACCCCATCTGACTTCACAGGGAATTCTGCCAGTATAATGACTGCAGGCGCAGTTGCTGGAATGAATTTAGATATTTTAAAATCTTGCAAATTAATTCCCATATGCACAGAGAAATTCTTTTGTCTTCATGTTAAAGGATTTAAGAGTAACAAAACAAGGATCGTGACCAAGAGAGAACAGTCTCTAAAGAAATGTCATTTTGTTGGATGTTGTGGGGAATCCTCAATTGTGCTTAAAAATAGATGCCTTAAATTATAAAACAGTTAGGAAGTAACTTTTAATGCTTATTTATTCTAGGCCCAGCACTGTGCAAGTTTACTTAAAGAATTGCAAAATGGCTCTCTCCAAAATAGAACACATCTAATTAGTAGCAGGTTTATGTCTGTCATAACTGAGATTAAGAAAAATAATATCAACAGAGTGAGACATTCTACCCATGAAACAGAGAAATATTTTCTACAACCACTCAGGATAATAACACAAAATGATACAAACTGATGGAATAACTATCAAAAGCCATTTAAATACTTGAAAATTAAACATTCAATTAAAGAATAAAGTCATTCAGAAAGATAAAATATCATTTCCATTTCCACATTAATTCTTCTACCTTTAACATTCTTTCTATCCATATTTACAAAAGATAGCTGCAATATCTACATTCCACTGAGAGTAAAAAGCTCAAAAAGTTTTGGTGCAAAAACTGAAATATGCTCAGATGGCAATTTTACTGAATCCGTGAACATACTTGCTTTTAAGTGGATAGAAACCATGTAAAATAAACTATACAGAAGTGTTAAAGAAATTTGACTTAGGAAAGTAAATTGAGAGTCTAAAGATACTGATTTCTTTGCATGATAAACTTGGGCTCAGCAGCTGTGCCCAAAAGCAGGAATTGGAACTCTTCCCATTTTCTACCCATCTCACATTGTCTACCTATCTCTCTGCGTTTGACCACCACTTCTCTAACAGAAGGGGAAAAGAGAAGTAGTGAGAATGCATTTATCTATGTTTATGCAGAAAGCTAACTGAAGTAACTGGTGGATGTCTTCATTATATAATCTTTCACACAGTAGAACACCTTATCTGATGCTGCTTTTTCCCCCTTCAGTCTCATGCCTGCCATTAACAAATTATGCTTTGAAATGTGCCATGATGTAAAAAGTGGCATAAATGTTCACAAAACGACTACATCTTCGTAATAAAAATCTTTCCAAAAGGTAACTTCAGTAGCACTTTCCAGGGATTGTTAATTCTCAGAAAGTTGCCCCTAATATCCCATCAAAATAGCCCTTCCTAAAAGTTCAGTTATTGCCTATGCTGGGTTTACAGGAAACCAAGATGAGCTTTTTTAGCCACTCAAAGAATGTCCCTGTGCAAACTTTAGGGTCCTGCTCTTCAAAGTTGGGGCCAAGGACTGGATTCACAATTGCAGGACCTGCCCCAGAGTAGAATTTACCTCTAAACAAAGGTAATATCTCTCATATTGAAATTTAAAAGACTATTCATTTTCTTAACAGTCCTCCCCACCCCCAACATGGCTAGGAAATGCTAAATTTTTTAACCATTTCTCAAAGGCCAATAAAATATTTGACCTTTCCTACTGACTCATTCTAGTGTGTGTCTTCTTAATAATTTTAAGTCATAAGACAGCAAAATGGCACCATGAAAACATTCTTTGGTACTAAAGGAGGGAGGTGGCTTTTTGGACCAATGAAGATTCAGATAATGCAGAGTCATCCATTGTACAAGATACACTAAAATCATTGTTGTTCAGTCTCTAAGTCATGTCCAATTCTGCGATCCTATAGGCTGCAGCATGCCAAGCATCTCTGTCCTTCACTGTCTCCCTAAGTTTGTTCAAACTCATGTCCATTGCTTTCTTAACTAATTCTCACCACTTTACTCAAGTTATGCAACTTGTTCAAGATGAGTTGTTCAACTATAAATTGGAGATAATTAAACAGACTTCTGTTGTAGGGAACTGTGAAAGTTAAATGTGACATCATACAGCCAATGGTTTATCACAATGCCTGGAACTTGGCATTTGCTAAATATGTTAGTCCCCCTTCTTTAAAGCAAGAAGAGTTACAGAGGGTCATACCATGTGATAACCTGCAATTTCTGGTCTGTTGTGACATTGAAGCCCAAATGCTTCTCTTCAGGCCACATGAGTCATAAAGACTTTCTCCGCTTATTATGTTTCTGCTTCATCTATGCCATGATAACTAATGGGTTGGCCAAAAAAGTTTATTTGGGTTTTTCCACAATATGTAACAGAAAAACCCAAATGAACATTTTTGGCCAACCTAATATTTAGTGCTGCATACTTACAAGAGACATTGACATATAGCTCCTGGGGTAGAAAGTTTGTTTTCATACCCCAATTCCTTTCTGTAGATGTTCAACATGTTTGGTTAACTTGAATGTGTTATTTAAAGTGGTAACCTTAGCACTTTTACTGTAACACAACAAATTATATTGTTCTAGATGTGACATAGCTCAAATGAGTATGTCACTGGGCTGGTATTCAACTACAAAAAATTCTAGGATATCCAAATATTTTCACAGTTCAGTTCAGTCGCTCAGTCCTGTCTGACTCTTTGCAACCCCATGAATCGCAGCACGCCAGGCCTCCCTGTCCATCATCAACTCCTGGAGTTCACTCAGACTCACGCCCATCGAGTCAGTGATGCCATCCAGCCATCTCATCCTCTGTCGTCCCCTTTTCCTCCTGCCCCCAATCCCTCGCAGCATCACAGTCTTTTCACAGGACTCTTAATGTTTTCAATTCAGTGATATGACCTTCATAGTGTCACTCACAAAATGCTACTGAATGCCTTATTTCTGAAGCACATAGATCACTTGCAGCAAACACTGATACCGCAGGAGCTGAGCAGCTGGGAGCAGGTTTGGTGGGCAGACTCCTTTTCCTATGATGACTTCTCCTCTCTTCCCGCTATTTGAGTAACTAAGTATAAAGAAGCATACTTGACTCGTATTGGATGTCTTGAGCTTCCCAGATGGCTCATTAGTAAAGACCCACCTCCCAATGCAGGAGGCATGAGTTTGATCCCTGGGTTGGGAAGATCCTCTGGAGGAGGAAATGGCAACCCACTCCAGTATTCTTGCCTGGAGAATCCCATGGACAGAGGAGCCTGGCAGGCTACAGTCCATGGGGTCACAAAGAGTCAGACACAACTGAGCACTCATGCACACATATATGGGGTATCTTATGCGAGCAGAGCTGATTGATTATCTGCATTAAACCAGACTTTGCTCTTCTCTGTTGTTCAACTTTTTCTTGCTTAATAATTAAGGATGAATGTGCCAAACTGAGTGCAGGTTTATGTATTACATTTATAGACAAAAGCTCATACAGAAGAGTAGTATGTGGTTAACAGAGATTGGAACAACTTCCCTGGCTCCAGACTGGAGACACCCTTCCCTCAACACAGCAAAGAGTCACTCTCTACTGTACCTACTCCTCTGTTTGTTAAACTTATTAATTACATCTGATACTCTGTCTGCGTCAGTGGTCATTACTCATTAACTCCTCTGCCCAAACCAGTGTGTCAACTTGAGGCTTTACTATGACACTAAATGATTCCACTGGATCTGGGCATGAGATTATGGGATGGACTCTGGTTGGACTGAATAGTACCCATTATTCCTTCAACAGAGAGAGCAGTAGGGGAAAAGAGGAAAGGTCTATAGGTAAGGAACATCTGGAAAACACAGGAAGCAAGCACTAGAACTACTTTTCCTATGATTTCATTTGTCAGTTATATCTCATATAAGCTGAGAAGTAAAAACAAACAAACAAAACTTTGACTCTGGTAATTCCCAAAGACATTTTTGATCATCTGGCATCTGCCAACATGCTCTGACTTCAAGAGTACACAATTTTTGATATTATTTCTGAGGAAAGTGTGAAGATGTGAGACATCCACAATTTATTTTCTGCTATACTATTTCAAAATCTTGTATTTTTATCAAATTGATTTCATTAAGGGAAGATCAGAGGCTCCTAATGAGTGGATAAAACACAAAACAGTACATTTTAATATTCTTTCTGAGATGAGAGAACCTCAGTGTCAAAGCCAAGGGTCGGAGGAGGGCTAGCAGGGGTTGCTCAGATGGGCCAGAGGCAACAAGGAAATGGTGTTAGATGTTGCAGGTATGGAGGATGGGCATTATGAAGGCACCCAGTCAAGTGTAATGGACAGAGATGAACTAATGAACCATCATCAGTGGAATTACCCTGCTTATCAGAAGGAATATCAGAGGGAGAATCATTTTGGATTGCTCTGATTTTCACTAGATTGTAAGAGTGTCAGAAAGTAACTCAAAGCCAGAATGGTCTCCTCATTGAATTTCTATCCATTCATTGCTTTGTCTACATGACTAGCAAAAGATTCATGCATGGTTCCCAATATTAACTCTGGGATAATGAAGAAGAGTTAATTAACACTCAGGATGGGAAGTGTGACAAACCAAGCTCTTAACCAAGAAAGGCGAGTGGACATCTAAGGTGAGTGGACATCTAAATTCCTCTTCTGTTTGGCATGTTTTGACTTGTGACATTGGTAATCTTCCCACATGGTTCCAGGGCTTTACTCTGTGTGTGTCAAACAGGGCAAAAGCTTAAGCTTTCACTGAAGGTTGAGTAAGTAGTCCTGAGATTAAAATAGTGCCCAGGAGTCCTGAATATACTGGGACATCACACTGACTTAATTAAGTTACAGGACTTCAGTTTCTCTTTCTTTATAGTTAGGCTAAGATAGACACGGAAACAGACACAGATTTAACAAACTCATAGACAGAAGAGATAGAAAATCTTGCAGTGAAGGCATAGGGGATCTCCTATCAGGCAGCTGTTATGAGAATTCCAACTCCTCAGCTTCCTTGCATGTAAGGTTGTGCAAGATACTTATTATGCTCTCCAGACTAGGCTCCCTTATCTTCAAGATAGATATTATAGAAACTCCTGCACAGGGCTATTGAGAGAATTAAATGAGATAAGGACTTCCCTGGTGGCTTAGTCAGTAGAGAATCCACCTGCAATGTGGGAGACCTAGGTTCGATCCCTGGGTTGGGAAGATCCCCTGGAGAAGGGCATGGCAACCCACTCCAGTATGCTTGCCTGGAGAATCCCCATGGACAAAGGAGCCTGGTGGGCTCCCATCCATGGAGTCACAAAGAGTTAGACACGANGCTTAGTCAGTAGAGAATCCACCTGCAATGTGGGAGACCTAGGTTCGATCCCTGGGTTGGGAAGATCCCCTGGAGAAGGGCATGGCAACCCACTCCAGTATGCTTGCCTGGAGAATCCCCATGGACAAAGGAGCCTGGTGGGCTCCCATCCATGGAGTCACAAAGAGTTAGACACGATTGAGTGACAAAGCACAGCACAAGGTGTCCATAGTATTTAAGAGTATCCTGTGAATGGTGAGTGCTCAGTTAAAGTTAATTGCTGTTATATGTTTAAATAATTTCACTGGATACGAGGCAGTACTACATTGCATTTCTCTATTCATGCTCTTGGGGGAAACTGAGCCTCTTTTTCTATAGAATCTCTACCAGAGAATCCTATATTGATTCAACACTGAGGGCTTCTAGTCCTCTTGAGACTGAAATCAGTGCCTCCAATGATATAAGGTCAAGGGTCTCCCACTATATGGCATTCATGGTTCTCCAACTGTTGCGAGACCTCTTAACTTTAAGAGGGAATTCATGGAATTACCTTTAGATTGCCGCCATAGGTTCTTTTCCACATTTATACTTTAATACACTATTAAACATTTTTCTTAATTCTCCAATCATTTATATATTTTTCTTAGGATTTTATTTCAAAGGTGTATAGATTTAGCCTTGACAATTTCCCTTTAGGATTCCAGTCTCTGAGAATCTAAACTTCAGCCCTCTCTAGGATCAAATATGTCTTTTAAGTATTTCCCATGCTTTCACCTTTTTATTGGACTTGAGACATTATAATTTGTAAGTAGATGTCACATTAGGAAAACTAACCAGATTACTCTGAACAGTTTATGTAACTACATCTATAATAACTCTAGAGATGTCATTTTTGTCTTGAAGCAACCCAGAAAATGAAATGCTAGTTTATTTTTGAGAACCTCTGGTCCCATCACTTCATGGGAAATAGATGGGTAAACAGTAGAAACAGTGTCAGACTTTATTTTTTTGGGCTCCAAAATCACTGCAGATGGTGATTGCAGCCATGAAATTAAAAGACGCTTATTCCTTGGAAGAAAAGTTATGAGCAACCTAGACGGCATATTGAAAAGCAGAGACATTACTTTGCCAACAAAGGTCTCTCTAGTCAAGGCTATGGTTTTTCCAGTGGTCATATATGGATGTGAGAGTTGGACTGTGAAGAAAGCTGAGCACCGAAGAATCTATGCTTTTGAACTGTGGTGTTGGAGAAGACTCTTGAGGGTCCCTTGGACTGCAAGGAGATCCAACCAGTCCATTCTGAAGGAGATTGGCCCTGGGATTTCTTTGGAAAGAATGATGCTAAAGCTGAAACTCCAGTACTTTGGGCACCTCATGCGAAGAGTTGACTCATTGGAAAAGACTCTGATGCTGGGAGGGGTTGGGAGCAGGAAGAGAAGGGGACTACAGAGGGTGAGATGGTTGGATGGCATCACTGACTCGATGGATGTGAGTCTGAGTGAACTCCGGGAGTTGGTGATGGACAGGGAGGCCTGGCATGCTGTGATTCATGGGGTTGCAAACAGTCGGACATGACTGAGCGACTTAACTGAACTGAACTGAAAGAAGGAGATGTCTACATTTCTACTCGGGTGAAGTTCACAGTGGTTTAAGCACTATCTGACAATGATTCCCAGTGGAATGAGAAAAAGGCAGAGCCTCAGACATGTATGTAATCACAGCACCTCTAATGCTGATGCTTGCAATGCCACTGGAGCTGAGAGGTGGAGAACAGGAAGTGGGCACACTGATTCTGCCATTACCACAGCAACTGAAACCAATCTGATGACCGAAGAAAGTCTCATTGTTTTTGGACACAGATAGTTTAGACTTGGTGTCAATATTGGTCAGATTTATAAAATTTCATGACTCCACTTGAACTATTCAAGAACAATTCATGTTGATTTTCCTAGAATTTTCAAAGTGAAGTCTTTTGCTCCAAAAGTTCCTGCCAAAAGGATTATAGCTGCTGCTGTGCTGTGCTTAGTTGTGCTCGACTCTTTGTAAGCCCATGGACTGTAGCTTACCAGGCTCCTCTGTCCGTGGAATTCTCTAGGCAATAATATTGGAGCAGGTTGCCATTTCTTACTTCAGGGTATCTTCCCAATCCAGGGATCAAACCTGTATCTATAGTGTTTCCTGCATTGGCAATGGGTTCTTTACCAGTGTGCCACCGGGGAAACCCTAAAGGTTTATGGCTTATACCAAGCAAAATGATATTAGCTGATCGCAAGTCACACAGCCCCAAATAAAACACAATTTAAATGGCATATTGTGGAAAGAGTGATCAGCTCTCTGCTGATCATTGTGTGCAGGCTAGGCACACNGCAATAATATTGGAGCAGGTTGCCATTTCTTACTTCAGGGTATCTTCCCAATCCAGGGATCAAACCTGTATCTATAGTGTTTCCTGCATTGGCAATGGGTTCTTTACCAGTGTGCCACCGGGGAAACCCTAAAGGTTTATGGCTTATACCAAGCAAAATGATATTAGCTGATCGCAAGTCACACAGCCCCAAATAAAACACAATTTAAATGGCATATTGTGGAAAGAGTGATCAGCTCTCTGCTGATCATTGTGTGCAGGCTAGGCACACAACCAGCCTGCATTTCCTAGACTCCCAGCTTCAGCCAGGCTGGTTTCCCAAAAGGTTGACTACAGAAAAGGTTTCCCGCAGCAAGCATCTTGCTCTAGGTTGATCTATGAGTGATGAACAAGTTTGTGCTATATTTAAGCCACTACCCGTTTGAGTCTATTTATGAAAGAAGTTTAGCACTGGAGGGAGGTGGAGTATGGCATCTCAAAATATGTCACCTGGGCATAAGGGTGACTTTTGAGCTAAAGGTACTTGTAAAACAGCAGGTACAAGGAAACACTTTAATCTCTCTTTTCTTCCTGAAAACAAGACATAGAACTTCCATGTAAAAGATGCTGTCCCAGTCCCAGGAGGAAGGAAACTTTATCATCAGAGACTGGTGTCAAGGAGAAGAGACATCTATACAGATCTTGTTAAAATAACTCTTATCTTTCTTGAGTCTCCTCATATGTTTTAGTTACTTTCCCGCAAATGCCTCACTTCACTTAACCTAGTTTACAAACACTGAGGTCTCACCATTTCTTGGATCTTCATTTTCCCATGGGGGCTCTCGTGGACATGTGAGAACCTGTATGCTTTTCTCCTCTGTTGATCTATCTTACGTCAATTTAATTCTCGCACTGGGCTAGAGACACTGAGAAAGATAAAGTTTGGTTTCCCCTACAGTATATCCCAACTAACTATATATGCTATATTTTAAAATTATACACTCTTACTACCATCACACATGAGTAGAGATACCTTAACTTCATTTTAGTCCTTTTTAGTTCATCAAACTTTACTGCTTAGGAATCTCACAATAACATTTGACAAATAGCAATGCTAGGAAAATATAAATGTATAGTCAAAGCTATAGCGTTGTCAGTAGTCATGTTTGTATGTAAGAACTGTACCATAAAGAAGGCCGAGTGCCAAAGAATTGATGCTGTTGAATTAGGATTCCAGTCTCTGAGAATCTAAACTTCAGCCCTCTCTAGGATCAAACATGTCTTTTAAGTATTGCCCATGCTTTCACCTTTTTCTGGAGAAAAAGATCTTCTCCACCTTGTGCTGGAGAAGACTCTTGAGAGTCCCTTGGACTGCAAGGAGACCAATCCAGTTGATCCTAAAGGAAATCAACCCTGAAATTTCATTGCAAGCATTGCTGCTGAAGCTGAAACTAGTACTTTGGCCACCTGATACAAAGACAAGTCATTGGAAGAGACTTTGATGCTGGAAAAGATTGAAGGCAAAAGGAGAAGGGGGCAGCAGAGAATGAAATGGTTAGATAGCATCATGACTCAATGGACATGAATTAGAGCAAACTCTGGAAGACAGTGGAGATCAGAGGAGTCTGGTGTGCTATAGTCCTTGGGTTTGAAAGAGTCAGATACAACTTAATGACTGAACAACAATAACATGTTTCTTGAAAACAGTACTGCATTAGGTAACTTTAAAGTCACAATTTATAACAAAAGAAAGAAACTTTGGGTTCAAACTTTTGATATTATGAAACAGAAAATCCCATAGAAGCAGTAAAAAGAAAAGTAAACCAAGTTGCCATTTCAAACCTGAGTTGGTAATAAATACACTTTGAAGAGATACTTCTGTGGTCCAAATGACCAATAAGAAATCATTATTAACATCATAAATGTCCTTACCTGCTAAAGAGGACATATTAATAATGATACCACCTTCACCTCCATTTTGCTTGCTCATGTAATCCAAGCCCAGGTAGGTTCCACTGATCACAGAAACCTAGTCCAGGGGCAGAAATAAGAAAAGCAACAGAACCATTATATTTTATGATATAGTCACACCCCAAAGTTTCTATTGCTATCTCAGACACTGATGGAAATTCCTGCAAAAGTTATCAATGAAAGCTTATGAAATGGCTGTGTTTTTAAGTCAGTCATTAACTCTTTTGTTTGCCTAAACTTGTAGAGCTCATCACATTTCTGCAAAACTTCACTTAGTTGCCCAATTTCTGAGATTTTATGATAAATGTTATATTGCAACAGTATCTTATTAGCTTTCATTAATTCACAGCACCTTCAAAAATTCTATATATTCTTTTTCTCTGCTAAATACTGGATACAAAATTTATTTACCCTGTTTAGCCCATAGTTCTCTTGCCCAGGTGTTCTACATCCATCTGCTGTGTTTCATTCTTTTGCCTCTTGGAATATATCATAGTGGATACTCTTGATTGCCTGTACAGTTCTCATTTCCTTCTTTTTTGCATTTGTATCTACTTCTTCATGTAATATAAAGGAAGGCGATCTCCCTTGCTTTAGTATAGACAGTGGTTAATCTAATTGAGTCACAGAAATCCCATTCCCCTTGCCTGTGACTGGTTTTGGAGATGAAAGTGACCCATTTCCCAGCCAGTAAGACCAGAGAAAGAGTCAGCTGCAAGTCGGGTCCAGATTGGGGAGGGTGATGAAAGAGAATGCTACAGAAAAATTTTTCAGTGCTCTTAAGAAAACCAAATGATTGCATTACTCCTTCTTCATTGCTTTGTATGCAGGGAATGGCAGGGACATTACTTTGAAAAGCAGAGATATTATTTTGCCAACAAAGGTTCAGTTCAGTTGCTCAGTCATGTCCAACTCTTTGCAACAGCGTGGACTGCAGTACAGAAGGCTTCCCTGTCCATCACCAATACCCAGAGCTTGCTCAAACTCATGTCCATCCAGTCAGTGATGCCATCCAACCATCTCAGCCTCTGTCGTCCCCTTCTCCTCCCGCCTTGTATCTTTCCCAGCATCAGGGTCTTTCCAATGAGTCAGTTCTTTGCATCAGGTGGCCAAAGTAATGGAGTTTAAGCTTCAGCATCAGTCCTTCCAATGAATATTCAGCACTGATTTTCTTTAGGATGGACTGGTTGGATCTCCTTACAGTCCAAGGGACTCTCAAGAGTCTTATCCAAATTTGCAGTTCAAAAATATCAATTCTTCAGTGCTCAGCTTTCTTTACAGTCCAACTCTCCATCCATATATAACTACTGGAAAAACCATAGCTTTGACTAGATGAATCTTTGTCAGCAAAGTGACATCTCTACTTTCCAGTATGTTATCTAGAATGGTCATAGCTTTTCTTCCAAGGAGCAAGTGTCTTTTAAAAAATTTCATGCTTGCAGTCACCATCTGCAGTGGTTTTGGAGCCCCAAAAAAGAAAGTCTCTCACAGTTTCCATTGTTTCCCCATCTATTTGCCATGAAGTAATGGGACCAGATGCCATGATGTTAGTATTCTGAATGCTGAGCTTTAAGCCAGCTTTTTAACTCTCCTCTTTCACTTTCATCA
The DNA here is from genome assembly GCA_006410615.1 of Neotragus moschatus. Lineage (NCBI taxonomy): Eukaryota > Metazoa > Chordata > Mammalia > Artiodactyla > Bovidae > Neotragus > Neotragus moschatus. The sequence continues at coordinate 1,417,128 of SJYA01001183.1, forward strand.
AGAGGCTTTTTAGTTCCTCTTCACTTTCTGCCATAAGGGTGGTGTCATCTGCATATCTGAGGTTATTGATATTTCTCCCAGCAATCTTGATTCCAACTTGTGCTTCATCCAGCCTGGCCTTTCTCATGATGTACTCTGAATATTAGTTAAATAAGTAGGGTGACCATATACAGCCTTGACATACTATTTTCTCAATTTGGAACCAGTCTGTTGTTCAAGTTTGGTTCTAACTGTTGTTTCTTGACCTGCATACATATGTCTCAGAAGACAGGTCAGGTGGTCTCATATTCCCATCTCTTTAAGAATTTTCCAGTTTGTTGTGATCCACACAGTCAAAGGCTTCAGCATAGTCAATAAAGCAGAAATATATGTTTTTCTGGCACTCTCTTGCTTTTTCTATGATCCAACGGATGTTGGCAATTTGATCTCTGGTTCCTCTGCCTTTTCTAAATCCAGCTTGAACATCTGCAAGTTCATGGCCTACATACTATTGAAGCCTGGCTTGGAAAATTTTGAGCATTACTTTGCTATCACGTGAAATGAGTGCAATTGTGTGGTAGTTTAAATATTCTTTGGCATTGCCTTTTTTGGGGATTAGAATGAAAACTGACCTTTTCCAGTAGTCATGTATGGATGTGAGAGTTGGAACATAAAGAAGGCTGAGTACTGAAGAATTGATGCTTTTGAACTATGGTGTTGGAGAAGACTCTTGAGAATCCCTTGGATTGAAAAGAGATCAAACCAGTTAGTCCTAAGGAAAATCAGTTCTGAATATTCATCGGAAGGACTGATGCTGAAGCTGAAGCTCCAATACTTTGGCCACTTGATGCAAAGAACCAACTAATTGGAAAAAACCCTGATGTTGGGAAAGATTGTAGGCAGGAGGAGAAGGGAGTGACAGAAGATGAGATAATTGGATGGCATCACTGACTCAATGAACATGAGTTTGAACAAACTCTGGGAGTTGGTGACAGACAGGGAAGCCTACCGTGCTGTAGTCCACGAGGTGGCAAAGAGCTGGACATGACTGAGTGACTGAACAACAATGCTGGAATGAAGTTACAGAGATAGCATCCTTAAGAGGGAACCGCCGTGAAGGATGGCAGATGGGAGAGATGACAGGGACTGTCCTGACGATGTCACAGAGCTGTAGCATCAAGCAGCTCTGAACTCAGGGTCCTGTGAGGTCGCACAGCTGTTTCACCTGGACTGAGTGGGGGATTGTTGTTCCCTAGACACATGGTCTTCAGTCATGAAATCACTTAATTTTGTTCATCACTCTTCCAGCTACCTTTTGATAGCTAATTCTGTTTTATTACTGACACCCACATATAGGCACCTTTTTGGTATTATTCTAACATTTAAGAATTAATTGGCGCTTCCATGGTGGTCCAGTGGTTAAGAATCTGCTTGTAGTGCAGAAGACACTGGTCTGACCCCTGGTCCTGAAAGATCCCACACGCCAGAGAGCAGCTAAACCCATGTGCCACAACTACTGAGCCTGTGTTCCACGACAAGAGAAGCCTGTGCATTGTAAGCTGAGATAGCCCCTGCTCTCCACAGCTAGAGAAAGCCTGAGTGCAGCAACAAAAACCCAACACAAGCAAACATAAATAAATAAATAAGAACTAATCGCTCTCAAAAGCAACTTGTGACATGCAACGTATTTGAAACCTTACATTCCCTTTCAGAATTAAGAACGTCTCTCCCTTCCAACTCAGACTTTTAATAGAAAATTTCCTTTTGACATCTTCTTTCATTTTTTACAATACTGGAAAGAAAACAGTGTAACAGAGAATGAGATAACGAGCCTGAACCTGAGGGCATATATTGATGGTTACCTTCTTTTTATTTTAAAAATTCCTTTTGGAGTTTTCTTGACAAGCATTCAGAGTTGCCTCTATACCTAACAGTAGTTTTAACACAAAGAAGTAAACTAAAGATTTTATTCACTCAAGCCATGTATCAGTGTGATAGTAAGCAAACTCAGGGAGAAGGAATAAAACTTGCACATGATTCCATTTTAAAAGGAAAAAAAAAACTTCAGTGGTTTATATAAGAAGGATTAAAAAATGTACATGGCTGGAATTACTGAAGTCAGATTCTGTGTGTTTCTGTCCAGGTCCCTAGCATGTCTGAACAGGATTTCTGTTTATGTATATTGGCACTACTCTTTTATTCTCAGGTATTTACAGCTTTGCTGACACCTGTTCTGGGTTTTCAACATCTACATGATGCAGCCAGATAGAAGACTGAGGAATGTTTCTAATTTTTTTAAAAGCTATCTTTATTTCCTGGTTTTTTTTGATTGAGGAGGAAAAATAATTGTCACGCTATCTATTATCAGGTTAAGAATTGAGTAATTTTTCAAATGAAAGTATTCTTCAAATAAACCTATAAGAAAAAAAACTCTGATGCTTTACCTGAACATATATGATGTTTTCACCTCTTTTCCTTTACTATGACAATCTCTTTCACATCCCAGATCATACATTAAGGAAAATTCAGTGTCTAATTTTACATGTGGTTAGTCACTCAGTTGTGTCCGACTCTTTGCAAGCCCATGGACTGCAGCCTGCCAGGTTCCCTGTCCATGAGAATTCTCCCGACAAGAATACTGGAATGGGTTGCCATGCTCTGCACAGGATCTTCCCAATGCAGGGATCGAACCCAGGTGTCCAGCATTGCAGGTGGATTCTTTACCGAGTGAACCACCAGGGAAGCCCTAATTTTACATAGTGAGAATAAATAAAAACTTGACTATTGACAAAATAATCTAATGAACACACGCTTACTCAATATTTTTGGTTATGAAGAGAGAATTCTTATATGTATACTGAAATTACAATTGTTTAGTATTCCAAATCCTAAAGTACTTTTTTCATGAATTAAGACATTCTGTAACTTAAAAATCACTCTCATAAATTCCCCTATCCTGGAAATAATTCTCTAGTAATAAAGATAAATGGATAAATGAACTTAGCTCCTCTCATTAAACATCATGTCTTCTATTATACACACATATAATGTAAAGAACAGGCTTCTCCAGGGGCTCAGCAGAAGAAAAAACCACCTACAATGCAGAAGACCCAGGAGATGTGGGTTTAATCCCTGACTTGGGAAGATCCTGTGGAGGAGGGCATGGGCTTCCTTGGAGGCTCAGACAGTAAAGAAGAATCTGTCTGCAATGCAGGAGATCTGGGTTTGATTGCCAGGTTGGGAAGATCTCTGGAGAAGAAAGTGGCTACCCACTCCAGTATTCTTGTCTGGAGAATTCCATAGACAGAGGAACCATGGAGTCACAAAGAGTCAGACACAACAGAGCAACACACACACATATGTGTATATATGTTCTATTTATATTTGTGTGTGTGTGTTTACTACTGAAATTTTCTAATCTGTTATTTCCTTTATCTCATTTCCCTCCACTCTGGAGTTGCTTTTAGTTTATTTATGATTCTTGTGCTACATAGTAACTAAAGCAATTATAAAAAATTCTGTCATATAATCATAAAACTCTACCTTTTAGGTTCTTGTTTTTCCTCCAGTCAGTTTTCAAGGGATACTAATAGAGATGATCGTTTTTTTTCTGAAATCTATTTTCATCTTTTTTTTCTTCCATGTTCAATCTTTCAACATTTCTGCTTATTTAGGGGGTAAATATGATTGTGTTCCCCCTTGCAGAAGCTACTTATAATTCAGGAAGCCTTGCCTAACTAACTAAAATAGTTCTATAGGGTCTTTAGATATGATAGAGTTGCAATAACAGAAAGTAGTTATTAATTTAAGTTGTAATCAGCATGCTTGGGAGCCAAGAAAAAGGAGTATGCTTGACAACAGTGTTTCTATCTGTTTCCTCAACTCTTCATTAGATGCAGAGTAGAGCAGAAAAGTCTACCTCATTTAGAAATGAGATGGTGGGAATGAAGAAAACGTGACTTCATATAAATTATGTTTTATTGAAGCTTAACCAACCTTAGAGGTAAAAGGATTATTTTCATCTTTTCCCAATCTGGGAAATACAAAATCAGAAAAATGAAATGAAAAGTCATAAACTTTAAAAAATCTTTTATTTATTTTACTTTTCTTTATTTCTTCAGCTGTGCTGGGTCTTAGTTATGGCATGTGGGCTCCAGTTCCCTGACCAGGGATCAAACTCGGGCCCCCTGCATTGGGAGCATGGATGCTTACCTATTGGACCATCAGGGGAGTCCCAAAAGTTCATGAATTTTAAATTCAGGTACAGAACAAATCCTTTTAAAGAATCCCCAGTGATAGCCATCAATTTTATTTAATTTTTATTTGAATATACTAGTGGAGTCAATACAAGTTAGTCATATGTCCAAATTAAGTCATAAGTCCCACCCAAGTGTGAATGAGTTATTTAGGTTTATTAAATTTTCAAATAGTGAAATAAATATATTACCAAATGACTCTATCAGTATTCAAAGTTAAGTCTACCTCTGCCCAATGGCCAGACCAACCGATAGTTATGTAAAAATTATTTCTTTCCTGAACGTTCCTTGTGAGTCTGAGCATCTATAAATAAGATTCCTGTGGCTGATTTCAGACTGAAAAGGAAGGACAGAGAAGTCTAATAGGAAAAAAAGACTGGTAAGAGTTTTACTGGAGCTCTTGTGTGGGACCCATGGTGAGAACCACTGTCTGAAGAATAAAGGAGGGATAAATTTGGTAAGGACTAAAAGTAGAAGGATAGACGATACTGTTTGCAACACTGATGTAACAGGAAACCATCCAAACATTGTACTGAAACACTAAAACAAATATCCACGTCTGCAAAATATCACAGGATAGCAGTTTATTTTTTCTAATACATTTTAATTGAACATCTACTAAGCATGCAAAACAAAAATGTTCTACCTTGAAAGAACTTACAGCATATAAGCATAAGTTGTACACGTATCAAAACAATTCTAATAAAATTTCAAAAACCGATAAGCCCTATGAGGATAAGTTATGTTATATAAGCTTTCAGAAGAGGAAATGATATGTGGTGATGTTCTTTAACTAACTGGTGACTCTCTGACATGGACAAGAACATGGAAAAACACGGAAAAGACCACACACATAATTATATAATTCAAGGAAGCAAATGATATCCAGAGCAGAACTGAAAAAAATATTATACACAAACCACACACAAATATTTGCATTCTACTACCAGAGATAATCAAGCTAGGAGGACAATGATTAGTCAGACTCTAATCTACTCTTGCAATGAGTATTGTCGGTAGCAGTGAAGGAACTTGTTTTTAAGTTATATATGGGTGACAAAGGTTATAGCTTGTTCTCTTTCTGTAATATTAAACAAATGTCATCAGTCTCTGGAGTTAAGCCAAGGCGTGGCCTCTGTCAGCAGAGTTAAAGAAAAGTAAAGGCCGGTTGAGTTTCAGTGAGGAAGAATCCTGGAGAGTGAGCTATAACCAAAGGGGACAAATAAAATTCCCAGCTTCCAGAATTCTCTATTTGAAGATAATGCAAGAACTTCCCAGCTTGGAGCAGATGTTTATTCACCTGTATATTTATTATAATAAAGCAAACCTGCCCTCTCTGCTGGATGAAAACAGATCATTAGACTCCAATCCTATTCCTCCTGTGATATCACTTCACTATTCTCATGTTTCTTTATATTAACTCTAATCATTGCACATGTTTTCTGACAGCTGATTTCTCAGAGAAAAGACACAGTAGGTGCCCATTATGAATGAACTGAACATGGAAAATTTACATCCTAGGGACCTCAATCTATAAAATATCTGGAGTTTTACTGATGAAACTAAAATAATAGTGATACACAAGGGAAAGAACTGTTGTATAGCTCAATTTAAAAAATCTGGTCAGTTTATGTGGTTTCAGAGAGTGGCATAAGTTCATAAAAATACATCTTCTTTAAATTCCTGAAGTTTCCAATTGGTTGCATCTTCAAAAACAATTTTTTTTTTAAGTCTGGCAACCAAAGAATAGTTGAAGTATGGTTCATAATCAGTCAGGGATAACCACCAAAAAGTACACATAAAATGTATTATTTTCTTACCAGCCAAAGAAAATTAAGGCTATCCAATGGAATTTAAGATAAGCATGGAAACAGAACATAGACAAAAGGAAAATTTAATGAACATGAAGTATGAACTAAAGCAAAAGGAATAAATCCTAACAGAAGAGTAAAAATAAATATGAGTGACTTAAATTCACAAATATAAAAAGTAAAAAGTTCTAGGATGTGATTTGAAAAATAAGATTTTACATTATACTGTTAGCAAGAGACAAAATTAACATAAAAGGTTGTTTTCATTTTCAAAATAAAGAAACAGAAAAAAATATGCTTAGGTAAATGGGAATCAAAAGAAAACATGGATCCCAACTTTATATCTGGAAATAGAAAACAAAAAATCCCAGGTTGCAATAGGGTTACAACTTTAAAAAGTTAACAGTCGATAAATTATGATCACCTGCCATTTATGCAAAATTAAAACTGACAGGATGACTGAAAGAGGTAGGCAAATTGACAATTGTCATTTGAGATATAACTACATTCTATTCAGAAACAGATAAATGAAGGAGATAAAGTAAGCAAAGGAATAACTGACAGCCAAATCAAATAGAAATATTTTCAGAAAATGAAAAGATCTTATCATTCATAACAGAGACACAAATATAAAATTAAATTAGGTGTTAACTAAGCAAAATCAATGGTATTAGACATTGATATACTGTAATAAAGTAAGATTTAGCCAAGAGATATAACTATGGTTCACAGAATGAAGATATTTCATTTTACTTAACTATATTATTTGTGTAAAGCAGAAGAAAATCAAAGAGTTGTCTCAACTCAGAAACAGCAGTTGTGAGGTCTCTAAACATACACACACACATCAGAAACATTTTGAGAGACACTTGACAAACACCTTTTAAAGTTATTTTGAAATATGATACCCAGGAATGCTTGAGACAAATTTTAGATAGAACTAGAAAGAGGGTGTTTGCATTTTAAAATAGTACCTTTTGATCTAGGTCAAAGGGTTTTAGGTATCTGTCAAGCTTGTGGTGCAACTCTGTATCTTAAAAAAAGTAGTGCTCACAGATTACCTTTTTTTTGTGAGTTAGGGTAATTCTCATCAATTCTATCAAGTCATTACAGTTAAGTCATGACCCATGAGAAAGTCGATTCAACTAAAATATTTATTGACTATGCACTATCTTCAGGATACCATGTTGATTACTGAGAGAACACAGAAAAACATCACATGGTGCCTGTTTTTAAGAAGTTGGATATGGTGAAGTAGGGAGCACTCCCTATGTGTTTATACACACATGTGGCCCCTCTGCACTTTACACATGCCTGCTTTGCAAGACTAATAAAAAAGATTACCAAATAAAAGAAATTACCAAGGGCATGGTGACCCCATGCCCAGCCCAGCTCTGACATCTGGCTTTAGCTAAAGTTTCAGTATTTCTAAACCCCAATGGTTTATGTTATGTGTTTATAAAATGGGATAATCAGTAAGCTTGTAATACAATGCAGAAAACAAATTTTATTTCCTAATTCTACATTTTCACAATTCAAGAAAGAATTAAGTAATCATCAAACATTGTAGAAATGACACACATACATGCGCACGCACACACATACACTGACATTAATAATAAAAATCTTAATTATTACAAAGTACAATGGTCACTTTAGCCTTGTTTTCTATTGTAGTCCTGGAGCTAAATTTAGTTTTTAAATAAATAATGTAAGGCAGAAATTGGAAAGATTTTTTCTGAAAAAATTCAAATGGTAAACATTTTCGGCATTGTGTGTCACAGGGCCACTGTCACAATTATGCAGCTCTACTGTTGTAGCATAAAAGTAGCCAGAGACAACATGTAAATAAACAACCTTGGCTGTGTGCCAATAAGNCTGATCGGCCACATCGCACTGAATAAACAGAGTCTTCTGAGGTTCAAACTGCTCATCCAGGGCAGCTTTACACTTGACACCTGCTTCGAGATTCCAATCGACCAGCGCTACCTACGGACAAAAGGAGAGGAATCGAGATCCTTCGCGCCTGGTAAAACAGGCAGACAGACCGACAACAGAGACAACAGGAAGCTCCTCGTTTGGACCTGAGATCGGACAGTTTACATATCGGGTTCTCTGTCAGCGCATTCGAAGTCCGCTGGAGTGCGCCAGCCTGGACAGCTCTGGAGGCGGCAAGGAGAGCCCCGGGGGCGCAGCCTGGGTCGCTCACTCCCCGGGGCCTCGACTGGAGAGCGGGTCTCTGGTGGGCCGTGCGCCTCGCCGCGCTTACCTTGGCGCCCTTGAGCAGCAGCGCCTCAGCGGAGGCTCGGCCGATGCCCTGGGCCGCGCCAGTCACCAGCGCCACTTTGCCGTTCACGTGCATGTTGCCGCCTGCGCTCGGTGGGCGAGCTCGGCGTCTCCGCGCGGCCGCGGCTTTTAAGGACCCTGCGCGCGCGCATGTGTGGCCGGGCCGCGCTCGCCTGCCAGTGGGCGGGGATGAAGCTGTCAAGCAGCGCCGGCACCCAGGACTGTGTCACCTGGCCCTGAGCACTCCGGCCCGGCGATCTTTGCCTTCCTGACTCGTGGCCGAGCCTAGGAGCCTCCCCCTGCACTAGGGCATGAGACATAGCGTAAACATCTCTGCCTCTGTGGAGCTTGTAACCTAAGCTAGCTGGGGAGATGATGATTTGGACGCAGGCTGGCTGGTTAAAGAGCACGCAGAAAGGTTACTCCCTAAGAAGAGATCCCTTCCGTGCGCTGAAGACCACCCCATAAAAGGAGGGCAGAGGAGAAGTTGAAGAGTTTGGATTCCCCCTCTGTGCCCAGATCTTCCTCCCCCACCCCACTCTCCCCCCACACCCCCACCCTCCAAAAAATAGAAAAAGAAGAAACAAAACAAAAAAACAAAAACAGTAAAGCACAATTTTAGGGACTGCTCTTTTGTTTTAATCTAAGTTTTTTAATTCTTATCCCACGGACATCGAAGTGGGGATGGAGGGAGCAGAGGTGACTAACACCGTTTTTAGTTTTTTTTTTTTTTTCTTACTGAATTGTGCTTTAAAGTGCACTGTGCTCTGAACAGAAACCCATGGATCCTGTCTTTCAAGGCTGGAACTTTTAGGAGTCTGTTGACACTCGGGTTTCAGATCAGTGTCAATTCTGGGTCACCCTGAGAGTGCCTAGCACGAACTGTCATCACTGACTGCACTGGGCTTCCAGCCTCGCTGTCAGCCTGGTGAGGCGCAGGTTCAATGGAATGTTTGCTGGTTGAGTCATACTAGTTCTGGAGGCTCCCAGTTAAGTATGGGACGGAGGTTGCTGGTCCTCCAGGAACTTGAGCTTGAGCTGTTGCACTAAGATGCATTCAGTTGGGGGTATTCCGCTGACTTCGTCTTTCTCTCTTTCCTGTTATAATCTGCAGGCTTCAGTTCTAGTTCTGTAAACTGAATATCTGCCTGGCATTTATTTTCATGATCAAAGAAATCTAAGTACTTGGGGAGACAGAGGTCAGGCAAAAAAGCTTACACAACAAGGATGAATCCTTTGTGTACTTCTTTGTTGCTCCCAAGAGGCAGCAGATGAGGTAACTGGCACGCAGGCACGTATGGGGAGGTTGTGTGAAATATATGTTGTCAGCACACCACTGAAACAGAAGTCTGTATATTGAAAGAGAACAGCAGAGGATTAAAAAAATAATAATAATAAAAGGAAGCAAAGGAAAACCCAAACCTCTAGAAGCACGTACAGAACATAGCAGAAAGGAAATGTTTTTCTTTATCAGGAAAGAACTAACACAAGAGCCAGAGAAGGAGCCGCTGGAGTGACACAGGGACATGTTGGAAAAGCATATGGAAAAAGAGTTTCAGGGAATACAGGAGTTATTACTAATGCAAAGTACTCTGATAAGCACAGGGAAAGAAGGATGAAGAAATATTTATAAATTTTTCAGACAATAATTGGTGTCAGTATATTTGCTTTTTAAATTTGATTTTTGTTCATCATGAATTTTTTTTAAATCAATGTTTATGTTTACTTATATTTTGGCCACATCCTGTGGTTTGTGGGATCTTAGTTCCTCGACCATGGATCAAACTCATGCCCCTGCAGTGGGAACACAAACTCTTAACCACTGGACCCCCAGGGAAGTCCTGGCGTCAGTATATTTAGATGGCATGGAAACCAAATGCTGAAATTTAAGGAAAAAAATGGTGACAAGGTGAACATTGCAGAGGTTTAAGACCAACATGACATGGAAAGCAATAGATTGCACAGTAGTTGGAAAGACTAGTAAGCAGATGAGTTATTCTTTTAAGAAAGGACAGGGATGGATTCAGGTTAAAAGCCAGTCAGTGAGAGTGAAAAACAGGGGAATAGAAGCAGAAAGGGGGTGGGTGGGTGCGTGGGGAGGGGTACATCAGCTGCAGATTCAGACAAAGCTGGTTTGGGTCTTGTCTCTCTGCTCCTGCACTGATTGTGTGACCTTGAGCTAATTGCTTCAACTCTGTGTTTCAGAGCCCTTATAGGTAAGTAGCAGTTCCTATCAGACTTTAGGGACAATGAAATTAGGTCTGGCATAAATTGATAACAATTTTAGCTCACATGAGATGGAGAAAAATGTGAGAAATAGTTTTATTATTAGAAAGGAAAGACTGTGAGTTCAAGCACAGTTGGTAACCCCCACCCCTTTCCTTCCCCTTGGTTTCCATGGTGACTGTCTTTGTTCAGACCCTTTATACTTTCTCTTCTGATAAAATAGCAGTCCTGAATTATTTCTTTGCCTCCAGATAGCATTGACATATATACACTACCATGTGTAAAACAGACAGCTAGTGGGAACCTGCTGTATAGTCCAGGGAGCTCAACTCAGTGTTCTGTGGTGACCTAGACAGGTGGGATGGGGGAGTGGGGTGGGAGGAAGGTTCAAAAGGGAGGAGATATATGTATACATATAGCTGATTCACATTGTTGTACAGAAGAAACTAATACAACACTGTAAAGCAATTATCCTCCAATTAAAAAAAAAACAATTTAGTTTCCACACTCCTTCCAATAAAAATCCTAAAACACAAATCTGATTATATTTAGACATTCTTATGTTTAAAACCCTTAAAATATCTCAATCCTTGGCATGGCATGGGAGGCATTCCACACCTCTTATCTTTCTTGTAGCTCCTCTTTGCAGCCTGGGAAGCTGCATCCATTAAAATTGACCTCACCGCCCAGGCTCAGGCTTTGGCATACCAGTACAGTATCTGCTCACCCGAGCATAGTCCTCTCCTACCTTCTTCACTGGTCTTCCACTGAACTGAAGAACTACAGTGGAAACACCGCTCACCTTATTATAATTACCTTCCTATCTCTGAGTGTCTTCAAGGACAGCTGTGTCCTAGCATTCAGGGCAAGACCACCCAAAGTGAGTACTTAGTAAATGTTAGTAGTTTAGTGTTAGTTGCTTAGTCATGTCTGACTCTTTGGACCCCATGGACTGAAACCTGCCAGGTTCCTCTGTCCATGGAGTTCTCCATGCAAGTATACTGGAGTAGATAGCCATTCCTTTTCCCTTCTCAAAGGGAATCTTCTGTACTCAGGGATTGAATCCAGATATCTTGCACTGCAGGCAGATTCTTTACCATTTAAACCACCAGGATTGAATGAAGAAAAATAATAAGTATGATATGTGAGATAAATATGAGATATATGTTCAAGAAAAGACAGAAAATTTGAATTATTAAGTGAAGTTGCTCAGTCGTGTCTGACTCTTTGCAACCCTATGGACTGTAGCCTACCAGGCTCCTCCCTCCATGGAATTCTCCAGGCAAGAGTACTCGAGTGGGTTGCCATTTCCTTCTCCAGGGGATCTGCCCAACCCAAGTTTCAAACCTGGGTNAGAAAAGACAGAAAATTTGAATTATTAAGTGAAGTTGCTCAGTCGTGTCTGACTCTTTGCAACCCTATGGACTGTAGCCTACCAGGCTCCTCCCTCCATGGAATTCTCCAGGCAAGAGTACTCGAGTGGGTTGCCATTTCCTTCTCCAGGGGATCTGCCCAACCCAAGTTTCAAACCTGGGTCTCCCACATTCCAGGCAGATGCTTTAACCTCTGAGCCACCAGGGAAATCCCTGAATTTGAATTAGATGGTGAAAATTCCTATATACTGTGATTACATTTTTTACACAACTTAAACATAAGATTGGAAAAAAAATGCATGGGTGTTATATCTTTGGAGAAGAATGTTTTGAGATCATATAATATTTTATATGAAAGGTACATTTTCACTTAAAACTATAGGATATTAAGTACAGTATATTTGAAAATCAAAAAAATGTACTCTTTATTCAGTAAACAAATCCTCCATTCCTCTATGACTTTTTGATAAACATTTCTCACCTTCTGTCCTCCTATCATTATTTAATTTCATTTATATTAACTTACTGTGATTCTATCATCAATGTAATTTATGTAATTAAAAACATAATTCTTAGTTAAAACTAGGCTAAATCTGAAACAAACCATATTCATATGATTTTTGAAAGCATTCCTATTGATAGATTATGCTTTAGTTTGTTGTACAAAGTCCTCTTAAAAAACAAAAATTAAGAGTCAAATTAAAAGGGATTATTTTTTCTTCAATGCAATTGCAAGTATTAGGTTAGAGAGCATATTAAAAAACAGAGACATTACTTTGCCAACAAAGGTCCATCTAGTCAAAGCTATGGTTTTTCTAGTAGTCATGTATGGATGTGAGAGTTGCACTATAAAGAAAACAGAGTGCTGAAGAATTGATGCTTTTGAACTGTGGTGTTGGAGAAGACTCTTGAGAGTCTCTTGGACTGCAAGGAGAGGAAACCAATCCATCCTAACGGAGATCAGTCCTGAATATTCATTGGAAGGACTGATGCTGAAGCTGAAACTCTAATACTTTGGCCACCTGATGCGAAGAACTGACTCAATGGAAAAGCCCTGATTCTGGGAAAGATTGAAGGCGGGAGGAGAANNNGCTCAGTCGTGTCTGACTCTTTGCAACCCTATGGACTGTAGCCTACCAGGCTCCTCCCTCCATGGAATTCTCCAGGCAAGAGTACTGGAGTGGGTTGCCATTTCCTTCTCCAGGGGATCTGCCCAACCCAAGTTTCAAACCTGGGTCTCCCACATTCCAGGCAGATGCTTTAACCTCTGAGCCACCAGGGAAATCCCTGAATTTGAATTAGATGGTGAAAATTCCTATATACTGTGATTACATTTTTTACACAACTTAAACATAAGATTGGAAAAAAAATGCATGGGTGTTATATCTTTGGAGAAGAATGTTTTGAGATCATATAATATTTTATATGAAAGGTACATTTTCACTTAAAACTATAGGATATTAAGTACAGTATATTTGAAAATCAAAAAAATGTACTCTTTATTCAGTAAACAAATCCTCCATTCCTCTATGACTTTTTGATAAACATTTCTCACCTTCTGTCCTCCTAACATTATTTAATTTCATTTATATTAACTTACTGTGATTCTATCATCAATGTAATTTATGTAATTAAAAACATAATTCTTAGTTAAAACTAGGCTAAATCTGAAACAAACCATATTCATATGATTTTTGAAAGCATTCCTATTGATAGATTATGCTTTAGTTTGTTGTACAAAGTCCTCTTAAAAAACAAAAATTAAGAGTCAAATTAAAAGGGATTATTTTTTCTTCAATGCAATTGCAAGTATTAGGTTAGAGAGCATATTAAAAAACAGAGACATTACTTTGCCAACAAAGGTCCATCTAGTCAAAGCTATGGTTTTTCTAGTAGTCATGTATGGATGTGAGAGTTGCACTATAAAGAAAACAGAGTGCTGAAGAATTGATGCTTTTGAACTGTGGTGTTGGAGAAGACTCTTGAGAGTCTCTTGGACTGCAAGGAGAGGAAACCAATCCATCCTAACGGAGATCAGTCCTGAATATTCATTGGAAGGACTGATGCTGAAGCTGAAACTCTAATACTTTGGCCACCTGATGCGAAGAACTGACTCAATGGAAAAGCCCTGATTCTGGGAAAGATTGAAGGCGGGAGGAGAAGGGGATGACAGAGGCTGAGATGGTTGGATGACGTTACCAACTCAATGGATGTGAATTTGAGTAAACTCTGGGAATTGGTGATGGAAAGGGAGGCCTGGCGTGCTGCAGTCCATGGAGTCACAAAGAGTTGGACATGACTGAGCAACTGTACTGAACTGAAGTATTAGGTATTTACTCAGAGGCAGGCATTCCATAAAGGCTAAATGTACAGTCTCTGGAATCCAGCTCCACCAACTACTCCTGTGTGACCTTGGGCAAGTGACTTAACTTCTCTGAATCTCAACTTCCTCCTCAGTAAAATGAAGCTGATGATAGTACCTATTTCAAAAAATTGTTATGAAGACTATACCAAATTGAATAAATATAAGTCAAGTGCTTAAGCCAGTTGACACATAGCAAGTGTTATGTAAATGCTATTATCATGAAGCACTGTACATATATAATTGCATTTATTATTTACAACCAGACCATGAGGCAGTTATTATTGTGGTTATTTTACAGATGAGGAAAACCAGTTTGGGGAGGTTAGGGAATTTGGCCAAGGTCACTTATCTCGAAAATTGAAGGAGGTGACTTTGACTCTAAGTGTGGCTGACTCCTGAGTGGTGCTTCTTTTTTTTTTCAAATAAACTTCCTATTTTTTTGAAAGTATTGTAGCTGAGCAGTACTTGTCACCATGATTGAATAGTGATTTCTTTAAGAAACACATATAGACTTTAATTCAAATCAGAGTTCCTTGTTCACTTTATATTTTCACATAGGCACTAGACTTTGTTAGCTCAGCTCTGACTTGTTGAGATGGGCCAGTCTCCACCTGATTTTCCTTTTTCCTGTTCTAGAGGTGAGCACAGACATCCTAAAAGCACCTAGTCACAGGCCCCAGTTTAGACAAAGGCAGATCAGTCACTTAAAAGCCTATTTAATTTATAAATGATCACATATAAATTAATAGAGAAATAGGCTTTTTCTTTATTGAAATTGAAGGGACTTGCTTAAAAAAGGCAATTTCTACCGATATTGGCATCAAGGATTATTTTCTTGGCTTTGCCTCTGAGACAAGCTACAATAGAGGGGTTGACCACTTTTGAATATCTACTGCATTCTTATTTTTCTGCATATTATCTCATTTAATCCTTTTCCAATCTTGCAAAGTAAATATCACACTATCCTCATTTTACAGATGAAGACACTGAGCTCATGAAAGACAAATAATCTGATTTAAGATCAGACTTGGAGGTTTAGCAACACTTCTGGGTTCAAGCCTTTGCTCCTATCAAACTCAGCTCTCATAGAGATGCACTTTCAAATGTCATCTCTAACTTTGTGTTTTTGATATGATCTTGGGCCGGTTACTCAACCTGTGTGGTCCTAAGTGTCCTGGGTTGTTATGTGGAGAATAAATTGACATTCATAAAGCACCCATTTCAGGGCCTGCCATGTATACATTGACCAATGAATGAATCCTTGTTATTAGATTCTTCTTTAATGTTCATATTTATTTCTAGATTTAGAGGTAAAGACAGTTGAAAATGGAAAATTAATGATGATATGGATAGATTTTCAGCTCCAGAATGCAAGTTAAATATTTCTAACTTTTCATAGTGTATGAGTCTGTTCGGATTGCCACAATAAAACACCATAGACTCTGTGGCTTCAACAACAGATATTTATTTCTCACAGCTCTAGAAGCTGGAAGTCCAAGATCAATCAAGGTGTTAGCAGGAGTAATTTCTTCTGAGGCCTCTCTCCTGGGCCTGCAGAGGACCATTTTTTCTCTGTGTCTTGACATGGTCTTTCCCTGTGCATTACCTGGTGTTACCTTGTGTATCCCAATCTCTGGTTCTTATATGGATAATAATTAGATTAAGGCCCCATCATTATGGCCTTTACTTTAACTTCATCCCTCATTTATAAGCCCTATCTCTAAATACAATCACATTTTGTGGTCTTAGGGTCTAGGGTTCCAACAGATGAATTTATGGTTGGTGGGAGGAGAGAGTTCATCCCATAACAGGTTTTCCAGTTTGAAAATGGAATTCCATTTATTGACTCTACCAAACTGGGGAACCTTGTAATCTACATGGCATTTGAAGCTGAGTTAGTCTTGTGACTTGTAGTTGACAAAGCATCACATTTTCCTGTGGGCGTTAAGACCTGGAAGGCAAAGGAAATGGGAGAAGGAGAGTTAAATGGTCAAGATCACAGCTGCAAAATGCTCACTTGGTGGTGATCTGTGATGGGGGTATAGGGAGCAGAAAAAGAAATTCCTCACTCAGTGATGATGGTAGGGGTTGAAGTAATGGCAGAAGGTAAGGCTGGAGAAAAAGCCAAGAACCAGATCCCAGGAACCTTGTAAGTAATAAAATGAACATCAGATTTCACTCTTGGACATTAACAAGTCACTGAATGGCCTTAAAAAAACAGATTTCTCTCAGATTTAAGTGTTTAAAAGTTTATCTTTAAGAAAATTATTTTTAATGTTGGTTAAATGTTTGATGGAGGGGATGTACAATGATGTACTAGCAATTCCTCAGCAGTTCCTCAGCTGTTGAAAGCTAAATTCATCTCCACTTTTCAGTTAATGGTATGATGAATAAAGATTATTAGACAA
The DNA here is from genome assembly GCA_006410615.1 of Neotragus moschatus. Taxonomy (NCBI): domain Eukaryota; kingdom Metazoa; phylum Chordata; class Mammalia; order Artiodactyla; family Bovidae; genus Neotragus; species Neotragus moschatus. The sequence goes on from SJYA01001183.1 coordinate 1,433,832, forward strand.
CAAATGCTGAAAAATTAGAAAATCTTCTGATATAGCAGTAAGCCGGAATCCTAATGGAATGGAATGCTAAATTCAAAATACAGCAAAACCCAGATCTTGATTAAAAATTATGTATATTGCTTGTGAAAATGGAACTGTTAGAAAATCTATCAATGCTTTAATGGTGACAGTTCTTTAGTGATGAGTTTGGGATAATTGCCATTTCCTTCTTTACCATGCTGTCTACTAAAGAGAATATATATATATATATATAAACAATTTGAAATACTTTTTCATTGCTTTATGACTCTATGTAGTGGATCCAGGAGTTGGTGATGGACAGGGAGGCCTGATGTGCTGCAATTCATGAGGTCACAAAGAGTCGGAGACGACTGAGCGACTGAACTGAACTGATAGTCCAAATAAAAGATTCATTAAGAATTTTTTAAAAAGTTTATCTTGATTCCATTTGGAGAATGAGTTGAAGTTGAGGGCAAGGGAATAAGATCAAGTGTATTTATCTTGTTTTACACTGACAGAGTCTAGGGGTTTGGGAGGAATGGTTCTGGTGGGGACAGCAAGAGAATAGAAGATTCCTTCATGACACTGACCACAAGAATCCACCTGGCAAGATAGAATCAGGAGGATGCCTGTCAGTGAAACCTCCTGGGACAGCCACCTAGTCACATTTCCATTGAATTGTTTCCTGTTTTTGAGTTTGTAGCACTCTTGATAAGTGAAAAACAAATATGTTGTGTATGTATAATGCTGGATGTTAGGGCTTATACATCTGGTTTTTAATCTTGGGGAAGGAAATTTTCTTGGTACTTGGCTGAGCTGCTTTTTCTTTGGAATGTTATTTATTCTTTTTGAACTTTTAGGTAGTGTCCTAGAAAATTCTTTAGGACTAGCCCTTTTCTGAAATTTCTTATTTCTTTTTATTGACACATATTTGCTGTACAATATTACGTAAGCCACGGTGTTCAATATAGTGATTCACAACTTTCAGGATTGTTCTCCATTTATTAGTTATAAAATATTGGCTGTATACTCCCTGCATGGTACAACATATGCTTATTTTATACCTAGTGGTTTGTATGTTTTTATTTGGAAATTTAACCATTCTAGTCACAGAAGGATAATCATATCTTTTCTAGTGCCATAGTGTGATGGGGAAAATGAGATGCAAGTTTCCTGCACTGAAGGTTTTCTATGCAATTTTTAGACCCTCCCATGCACTGTGGAGAAAACACTTCCTCATTCTTTATTTTTTTTTCAATTAATAATCACAATGGAAATTTAGTTGTTTAATGCAACCACTAATCTAATATCACCAATAAAATCTAAGCAGTTATATCACAAAACCAGGGTTATATTCAGTGGACATGCATTAATAATCTATACAATTTAACATTACACCAGAAAAGGAATTGAATACAAAATTTTCCTTGATATTTGGCGGTTTTCAAACTTCATGGCACAGATTACCAAAACACTTCCCCATTCTTTAGTTTCTCCAGTAGGAGGACTTACCAGACAGGGAGACTATGAAAGGTTCTAGTAAAACTGGTCTCTGTCTCACTATGCTCAAATACACAAGCAAAGTCTTCTTTGGAGGAAAGATTTAAGAGTTCAGAAGTGTATACGTTGTGCATGTGCCATTGGTGATCTGAGATTTTTTTTTTTTTTTTTTTTGGTTGTCAAAATAGGCCCTGCTCTTTAGTACCTAGTAATGGTTTTTTTGTTGTTGTTCAGTTGCTCAGTCGTGTCCTACTCTTTGTGACCCCATGGACTGTAACATGTCAGGCTTCCCTGTCCTTTGCCATCTCCCAGAGCTTGCTCAAACTCATGTCCATTGAGTCTGTGATGTCATACAACCATCTCATCCTCTGTTGTCCCTTTCCCCTCCTGCCATCAGTACTTCCCAGCATCAGGGTCTTTTCCAACGAGCCAGTTCTTTGCATCAGGTAGCCAAAGGGAGCCTTAGCTTCAGCACCAGTCCTTCCAATGAATATTCATGACTGACTTCCTTTAGGATTGACTAGTTTGATCTCCCTGCAGTCCAAGAGACTCAAGAGTTTTCTCTTACACCACAGTTCAAAAGCATCAATTCTTGGACTTGGGTGATTATTTCCTTCCCCATTTTAGGGAAGTTTTCACTATTATCTCAAGTATTTTCTCATGGTCTTTCTTTTTGTCTTCTTCTTCTGGGACTTATGATTCGAATGTTGGGGTGTTTAATATTCTTCTGTAGGTCTCTGAGATAGTCCTCATTTCCTTTAATTTGTTTTTCTTTTTTCCTCTCTGATTTATTTATTTCTACTATTCTATCTTCTACTTCACTAATCCTATCTTCTGCCTCTGTTATTCAACTGTTTGTTGCCTCCAGAGTGTTTTTGATCTCATTTATTGCATTACTCATTATAATTTCACTCTGTTTTATTTCTTCTAGGTCCTAGTTAAAACTTTCTTGCATCTTCTCAATCCTTGTCTCCAGATGACATGATCCTCTACATAGAAACCCATAAAGACTCCACCAGAAAATTACTAGAGCTAATCAATGAATATAGTAAAGTTGCAGCATATAAAATCAACACACAGATATCCCTTGCAATCCCATACACTAATAATAAGGAAATATAGAAATTAAGGAAACAATTCCATTCACCACTGCAACAAAANTGTTTAATTTTGTTTTAAAATATAACTGGACACACCTAAATAACTCAAACAATCAGGCTCTTTAATTGAAAACTGATACTGAGGTTGTCTTTTCAAGACTTTAACCTTTGGGAAAATATGCTAGCTTGCTTTCCCTCTGCTTTGGAATTTTGTTTTCTTAATTGCTGTCAAACTTTGGAACCGATAAGATGAGACCTTATATTATGCTGTCTAGTAAACAATGGAAGCTAATGATGGAAAAATTCCTGCTGACAGGCGCTATGGGTTTTAACTGTAACTATGCAAGTAACCTGGGTATCTTGTGGAATTAGAGTCAATAGTCTGGCTTAGAAAGTGAGAGAGAGAGGACAGAGGCAGAAGCTGAAAGAAGAAGGAAGAAAGGAAGGAAGGAAAGAGGGAAGGAAAGGAGGGAAGGAGGGAGAAAAGATGGATGGAAGGAAAAACTTTCAGAAGAAGGGGGACATAATTAGAGAAAATTAAAATCCAAATACTTTGGCTGGGTTTCCCAGTAACTTTCTTTTTTCACAGAATGATAATTTTATTAAAAAAATTTTTTTCTCAAACTTTAAACTTTTTATTTTGTATTCAGAGGTATAGCTGATTCACAGTGTTGTGGTAATTTCAGGTGAACAACGAAGGGACTCAGCCATACCTATGTGCTCTGTGTGCACCCCAAGTCGCTTCAGTAGTGTTGCACTCTTTGCGACCCTATGGACTGTAACCACCAGGTTCTTCTGTCCATGGGATTCTCCAGACAAGAATACTGGAGTGGGTTGCTATACCCTCCTCTAGGGAATCTTCCCAGCCCAGGAACTGAACTCGCATCTCTTATGTCTATTGCATTGGCAGGCGGGTTCTTTACCACTAGCGCCACCTGGGAAATCCAGCCATACATATATATGGATCCATTCTCCCTCAAACCTCACTTTCATCCAGACTGGCTATCATAAAAAAAAAAAAAAAAAAAAAAATCCACAAATAACAAATGCTGGAGAGGGTGTGGAGAGACAGGAACCCTCCTATACTGTTGGTAAGAATGTAAACTTGTTAAACTGCTATGGAGAACTGTATGGAGGTTTCTTAAAAAAGCTAAAAATAGAGCTACCATATGATCTAGAAATCCCACTCCTAGGGCATATATTTGAAGAAACACATGTTCCAAAGGATAAATGCACCCCACTTCTCACTGCAGCACTGTTTACAATAGCCAAGACATGGAAGTAACCTGTCCATTAACAGATGAATGGATAAAGAAGATGTGGTACATATATACACTGGAATATTACTCAGTCATTAAAAAGAATGAAATAATGCCATTTGCAGCAACGTGGATGGTCCTGGTAACTCTTAAATGAAAGCAACAGGAAAATGAATAAGAAAATGTGAGTGATTTGGAGTAATGAATAAAATGACATTTAAATGAACCAGAAAGAGGTAAACTAGGTCTCCCTTATTACTGGGAACTAGTGAGATGACAGTTAAGACTGGAATATGGCAGGCTAAAAGCTTCCTTGTATTAGATCTCTAAGAACAGAGACAGGGGAGTAGACAGCATGTGCATAATTGAAATTCCAAGAAGGTAAAGAAAAAATTATTGGGCCAAGAAAGAAAGAAAAAGAATATTCAATTCAATTTCACCTAAAGCTACTGATCCCATTTATAGTCAGACTCTGCTGCCTAGTGGTGAGGATTTGAAAAAATGAATAAATGAGTCATGACTTTAAATAACTTACTCCCTGGGAGCTGTGAGTAGAGCAGGTGGGCAACACTCTCCCAGAAGGAAGACAGGAAGACAGGATGATGGGGTAGTGAATTGTGTCTCTTTTCAACTGAAAGAGCAAAGCATGTGAGATATATTTGACTTTACTCATTCTCAATCTCAAGAGAGATGAAGCAAAAAAAGGAAAAGTGCAACAATGTTGCATTCTAATCTAAAAGGAAGAACTGATTTGTATACTGAGATTTTATGATAAATTTGGCCTCTTGTGTTCACATTGGACAAAGAAAGAAATGCTAGAATTAGAATCAGTCTTGAGACTTCCCTGGTGGTCCAGTGGCAGACTCAGAACTCTGAATGTAGGGAGTCCATGTTTCATCGTTGGTCAGGGAACTAGATCCCACATGATGCAACTAAGACCCAAGGCAGCCAAATAAATAAACAAACTTTTAAAACAAGAATTAGTCTTTCAAAAGCCAGATTATGGAAAATTCTGAGAAAGTATGAGAATGATCCCATGACTAGATGTCAATATAAAGAAATATTACTGGAAATATCTGTGAGGTTTACAGTAATAACATTCTGTCTTATAACTACAAGTGGTCACTCTTATAAGTACAAATTTGAGAGGCATTCCTAAAAAGCCAATGAGGAAAGCAGTACTCCATTTCTGGAAGGAAGACAGATGACATCAGCTGAGACTCTCATTCATTTAAGAAAGGCAACAATGTTCAGTCTGTTCAGGCCCGGAGGGCACCCTCAGTTGTTCACTTCTCACCCCTGTTCTGATTTTCCAGTGTCTGTCCTGTACCAGTTAACATTTGGGGCATCAGCACTGTATTCAACAGGTATTTATTAGATATTTACTGTGTGCTTGTGTCAGGACTAAGCCCTAGGGTGTCCGTGCTTGTCCTGCCTTCATGAAGCTCACCTTCTAGTTGAAGAAGACCAAAAAATAATTATTGCAGGTAGGAATAAGTGGTACAAAAACAATAAATTGGGACTAAGTTCCAGTGATGTGGGTGGGAGAAGTGGAAGGATTTCATGACATCCAGCCATAAAAGGAGGCATCTGAGGAAGTGCCCCAGGAGTTGAGAGGAAACAAGGGAGAGGAGCTTTGTGAAAGTTGGTGGAAAAAAGCAAGTCCAAGGTTTGAAGAAGAGTTTTATGATGGTCAGGATTCCCCGGTAGCTCAGACAATAAAAAAATCTTTCTGCAGTGTAGGAGACCTGGGTTTGAGCAGGGTTGGAAGGATCTCCTGGAGAAGGCAATACTGACTCCAGTATTCTTGCTTAGAGAATTTCATGGACAGAGGAGCCTTGCAAGTTACAGTCCATAGGGTTGCAAAGAATCACACCAGACTGAGTGACTAACACCCAAAGCCTCTCCTGAACTGAGATTTCTAAAATGCTCTTTAAAATGTGTGAAAAAAGTAACACATATGTGTGTATGTTTATGTATAGATAAATGTACGTGAAATGTGTAAAAATAAAAATATGTACACACACACACACACACACATATATACACACAAATATGGGTTCACGGTTCCAGCCAGTGGTAAAGAATCTGTCTGCACTACAGGAAACACAAGAAAAGTGGGTTTGATTCCTGGGTTGGGAAGATCCCCTGGAGGAGGAAATGGCAACCCACACCAGTATTCTTGCCTGGGAAATCCTATGGACAGAGGAGCCTGGCCGGCTACTGTCGATAGGGTTGAAAAGATCTGGACACAACTGAAGCGACTGAGAACACACAGCATGCACATACACAAATATATGGCAAGGAGCTTACAGAGTGGCTGATGTAACAACTGATCATGAATGGTGGTGATGCTATTTATTTGTAGCCAACTTTGAGAGCATTATTTACACTAAATAGAACAAAACAAATGTAGTCTGAAGATCACAAGAATTTTAGAAGATTGAGAGGTCTAGCTTTAAAATTAGTTACTTGTTAATCCAAACAAATGAGATTCTTCAACATCTAAGTATTTTCTTTTATGATTGAAGATCTGCTGAGAAGATTCTTGGAGGGGACTGTGCCTGGGGTCAGATGACCAGAAATGCACAAAAGGCTATGTTTTCAAAGGACAAGTCAAAATGTGGGCGGGAAGCAAATTGCGGGGAGAAGTTAGCATAGGAACATTCCAGAAGTTGTAGTGGGATGACTTTGACATCCATCTCCAGCATACTTTTATGTTCTAACATGAGTCAATGTTTTTTAAGCTCTCAGGGAGTTGGGATGGTTAACACTAGGAGCCAGCCTGGGTTCCATAAGAATTCCTCATGTCAAACTAACTCAATATAATTTCCACCCAATAGTTCAGTAGGCAAAACAATTCTAGATTTGAGAAAGGCATATGAGGAAAAAGTTTGGTTTAATAGCTTGCTTTTTTAAAGTTATTTTGCAAAATTTTCAAATTTCCTTTATTTTCAAAAATTGCATAGCTACATTAGAAGTGGCAGTTTTATTTGCCGGTAGTAATGTAGCATGTAATTTTATTATTAATCTCTCACTCTCTTTCACTTTAGTGATTTACATTCCAAATAAGATGCGTAAAGTAAATGCTAAAGTGTTTTCAGTAAATAAAATATCCATTTTTGCTTTGTAATAAACTAACAAGTTCCAAATCTGCCTTTGAAGACTAAAAGACAGGATAAATCTGTTTACAATGAATATGTGGCTGTATCTACATCTGGTAAAACAGTATATGACACTATGAAACACTGAGTTTATTTATGCTTTGAAAGTGAAAATCTCTCATCAAGATGTGGAGTTAAATAATACATGTCAATCAATGATAAATAAAATTATGTACAGAGGTATTGTCTGCCTGGTGTGTTAGTGTGTTACCATTCACTTGGTAAGATTTCTAAATTAGTCTTTATTTTGGAATAATCTCAAACTTGGAAAAATATCCAAAATATAATAAAAGGAACTTTTTTCCCACTACCATCTGAGAATAAGTTATCAACACATTGCCCCATAATCCCATAACATTTTGGGTCAATAAACAAGAACATTATCCTACATAAGTATAGAATAAACATTATATTTAAAAGTTAAGATGAAAGATATAATGGGGAAGTTGCAGAATAATGCCAGACAATGCTTTGTTACTCCATGCTGCAAATACTATATTATCTTTATTATTGTTGTTATTATTATTAACAATAATCATTTTATAAATGTTTGTGTACATATATATTTGTAATTATTTTTTTATCATATTTTGTGACTATTATATATTTCAAATGTCTTTCTGTTGTATTAAACTCATGTGGTCTATAAAGCATTTATTAACTGAATATTGATTGCTTGGATTATACTGCCATGGACACACTATTTCCAACGCATGTATGACTTTGCTAATAAAATGTCAACATTTAAATACACAAACAAATCAGTGTTACTTATATTTACATAATACTGTGATCCATAAAGGAAAGTCATATTTTAGACTTTGCCCATGAATTGAAATACATTTGCTATCCTATTAATAGCATTATCTAATTTTTTTAAACTTTTAATTTTATATTGGAGTATAGCCAATTAACCAACTTGTGATAATTTCAGGTGGACAGCAAAGGGACTCAGTCATACATATACATGAATCCATTCTCCCCCAAACTCCCTTCCCATCCCGATTGCCACATAACACTCAGCAGATTTCCCTGTGCTATACAGTAGGACCTTGTTAGTTATCCATTTTAAATACAGTAGTGTGTACCTGTCGATCCCAAACTCCCTAATCACCCTTCTCCCATCCTTACCCCTGGCAACCATAAGTTAATTTTCTAAATCTGTGAATCTGTTTCTGTTTTGTAAATAAGTACATTTGTATTATTTATTTTTAGATTTTGCATACAAGGGATGTCATACACTATTTCTCCTTCTCTGTCTGACTTACTTTACCCAGTATGACAGTCTCTAGGTCCATCCATGTTGCTGTAAATGGCATTATCTCGTTCTTTTAAATGGCTGAGTAACATTTCATTGTATATATGTACCCATCTTCTTTATTTAACATCACTATTTTAAATGGCACATATTACTCCATGAAAGGAAATATCTTATTGTTGGATATTTCAATTATTTGCATTTTTACTTTAAAAAACCCTTTATAACTTTTTCCTTAATCTAAATTCCAAAAAGTAAAAGTTTTGAGTTAGGATATACCAGATTAAATTTCCAAAAATGTGATACCAATGTATACTCCCACCAACTAGTATAAAAGTGACCTTTTTCCTACTAGCTAATGCTGTCACACTTTTAAATTTTTGCTAAATTTGAGCAAAAAAATTTATACAGCAGGTTGTTGGTTGTATTTGAATGTGTATATCTTGATTGCTAGTGTAGTTGGATATTTTTTGTATGTTTATTGGTCAATTTTAATTTTTTATATTCTGTGAAGTGTAAACTCCTTTACCTTATCCATTTTTTGTCATAGTTTAAATATTTTTATTTTGTGTGATAGCTATTAAGGTTATGAAATTACATTTAGAAATACACTCTGAAGAGGTTATGAATTAAGTGACAGGATGTCTGAACTTATAAGTAAAATGACTGTAATATGGTGGAGACTGATGATGCAAGAATGGCTGTGAGACTAGGGCTTCATAACAGGGTCCTCACCATTTGTATGGACATAGCAATATCCACTGCAAATGAATATCCACTCTGAGAGTCCTTGCACCAATAATTTTACAAGTCACAAAGGATGGATTTAAAAAGGCTGAAAAGAGACTTTTGGTATCAAAGATTTAAGCATGTATCAAAACATCAAATTATACATTTAAAATCTGCAGCTTTCTCTGTAATAGCCCCAAACTGGAAGAAGCCCCAATGTCCGTTAACAGCTACCTACCTACAAGCAGTGGTATATCCAAACAGTAGAATACTACTCAACAACAGAAATAATAAACTATTTACATAAACACTGTTTTTGAACCTGAAAATAATTATGAAGCATGAAGAAAACCAGATTCTTTTTAAAGCAAACGTTATGATTCCAGTCATGGAAAATTCTAGAAAGTTTAAATGTGTTTATTGTCAAAGAAAGCAAGTCAGTGGATTCCCAGAGGGCTGGTGAGGGCAGGATGAGATTATAAAAGGACACGGGGTGAACATAGGTGCAATGGATGTGTTCGTTAGAATGGTTACAATGGTTTCATGGATTTATATGTACCTCACACGGAGTTGGACACAACTGAAATGACTTAGCAGCAGCAGCAGCAGCAGCATACAAATCCAACTGTACACTTTAATTATGTGCAGTCTATAGCATGTCAGATGTCAATAGAACTTTTTAAAAATGATTCGGTAATATTTCTATCTATATTTTTTCCAGAAACCAGAGGCTTTGGCAAGCTTATAATTTACCTGATCTTCTGTCTCTCCATCCCTTGGGAAGAGCAGCCCTCCTTAGTAGGTGGCCACATGGCAAGCAGTAAAAATCATCTCTATCTGAGTCAACAAAACTCTGGCTGCATGATAAAAGACTATAGGATTTCTCTCTCCTCTATCTTCATTTTCTTGACTGTGCAGCAATAGCCTTAAGGTGAACAGTCTGGAAGCAGTGGGAGTAAATAAACCCTTATTTGCTCTGACAATGATCTCAGTTCCAGGAAGAGTCCTAGTATGGGGTGTACACACTCATCTCTTATAGACTTAGTCACTGGGACACCTGTGGATGCACTTTGAGAAAAGACACCTTCTCTCTAACTCAGGGCAGTCAGCTCCAGACCCTGTTAATCATATGCATGTCTCTGCACCAATTACGGTTTCAGCCTGGCCCCTGTCAACTTACCACAAGTGATTCTAGCAAACAAAATTCTGGACGTCAGGGTGCACACTCCTTTGCAGTACCTGGGAACAGCTCTCCTCTTGTATGCTGGGTGTTATGTGACATCCCCTGAGGAAAAGAAAATCAATTCATCCTTCTCCTGAAAGCACTAGAGACTGTCACAGCTTCCCCCTCCACAGGGCGACCTCTGGACCCTAAAAAAACCGTGGCATCCAGAACACAAAATAGTACCACAGAGCCCTGTAATCTTTTCTAGATGGGGTTTGTCAGCAACTCAAGTTAGACTGGAACTGGAAGAATATAGTTTTTTGCAAGTTGCCAGCAATATCCAGTCTGGGTCTTATTTTCCAAAATGGGGTCAGAACCATGTCCTAACTAGTCAGAAAAGAGGAGCGAGCTGTTCCTAAGAGGTAGGTTAGGTATATTAGATGTATTTTTGACTTTTGATATTTTCAAATTACGGGACACAATCCCATCATAAGTCAAGAGAGATCTATGTAGTTACTGATCTTCATCAGAGGAGCAAAGACAATATAATGGCGTAAGGACAGTCTTTTCAACAAACAGTGCTGGGACAGCTGGAACACATTTTTTCATGTGTAAAATAATGAACAGGCACAGACCCTTCACAAAAATTAACTCAAAATGGATCACAGGCTTACATGTAAAATGCAAAACTATAAAATCCCTGGAAGGTAAAATAGGTGGATATCTAGGTTGACCTTGGGTTTGATAATAAATCTGTACATCCAGCATGATCCACGAAAGAACTGATTAGCTGGACATACAAGGTTTTCAAACTTGCACCTCCATATCTTCAGGCATTCTCCTTGCCTACCTGGCATCTCATTTTCTCTGACCCTCATCTTTTCTGGGCTTCCCAGGTGGCACAGTGGTAAAGAATCTGCCTGCAATGCAGGAGACATGGATTCAATCACTGAGACAGGAAGATACCCTGGAACTGGAAAAGGAAACTCACTCCAGTATTCTTGCCTGGAAAACTGTATGGACAGGGGAGCCTGGTGGGCTACAGTCCATGGGGTTACAGAGAGTCAGACATGACTGAGCAACTGAGCATGCATACACTTATTTTCTAGGATCCACAACCCATTAGTGCATTACCTTCTTGCCAGTTACCTAAGCACCAATGATCATATACTGGATGAACTATAATGACAAATCTATCCAACTTCTCTATTTTCAAATTCAGGCCTCGGGTCCTATGAGGGCATTAACTCTAATGATAAGAGTGACCCTCTTGGCAGTCCTCTCTCTCATGCCCAACTCTTTGGTGTCCTCTCATACTCAGGAATAATAATTCAAGGATTCAAAGTCTCTGCTAACACTTCTATCTCTATACTTTTCCTTTTACTGTCAGGAGGAGACCTTATAATTTCCCTGAAAGCACAAAGTGTTATTATCATAATATTATTATCTTATTATCTCTCTTATTATTATCATACCCATGACTTTTTCTTCCTTTTTCCTCGCATCCCGATTACACTAGCAATGTCACGTCTTTGGCATAACTCTAATTTTCCCATCTGTACTTTAAAATCCAATCCTTTTCTCTTCATGGCAATGTTAGTTCACCATTTATCTGCTTTCTTTCTCCCTTATATTCAGTTCCTCTTTCTCAATTGGCATCAATCCTATGGAAACATTTTAGGAAAAAAAAAAAAATCTGTTGCTGTCACATTGGCTCAGTGGTAAAGAATTCTCCTACAATGCAGCAGACCTCAGTTCAATCCCTGGGTCCAGAAGATCCCCTGTAGAAGGAAATGGCAACCCACTCCAGTATTCTTGCCTGGAGAATCCCATGGACAGAGGAGCTGGTAGGCTACAGTCCCTAGGGTTGCAAAGAGTTGGACACGACTTAGTAACTAAACAGCAACAACAACAATTTTGATATTGGTACATACTAATTATCTTAAATCTATCACTTCCTATTTATTCTTTAATCCATTAAAATGGATTGAAGAACATAAAATTTCTTTTTATATTTATAAAAATAAATACAAAAATTATTAANCAGTCCCTAGGGTTGCAAAGAGTTGGACACGACTTAGTAACTAAACAGCAACAACAACAATTTTGATATTGGTACATACTAATTATCTTAAATCTATCACTTCCTATTTATTCTTTAATCCATTAAAATGGATTGAAGAACATAAAATTTCTTTTTATATTTATAAAAATAAATACAAAAATTATTAATTTACAATGAAAAGTATTTTTATTGTCCATCTTACCTAATTCTGGCAGGGATGCACCACAAGGGCGAGGGTTTGGGTCTCTTGGTTCTGATGTAGCCCAAGCCCAAAAGAGCATAAAAGAGCTCTTTTCTTTCAAAAAACTCCACTTCTTGGGATATAATAGACTCTCAACAAATATTTTTTGAGGGAGCAAATAGATGGTGGGTCTCAAGCTAGACTCTCCACTGAGAGTGGGGAGAGGAAACAGAACTGTGTTAAATTTCCCTTGAGGTGACAACAGTACCCACACCACAGACCCGTGCACATTTCAGTCTTGAACACATTTACTTATTTTACCCACTTGACCATGTCTATAACTTACCTATTGAAAGATTTTCTTGTCCTGAATTTTTCTGACCTTGCACTCTGCACTTTTCCCCTCTAATTTTTGAGTCTTTTCATGGTTATTTGCAGTCTTTTATTAATCTGTTGAAGTCAACTTCTAAATGTTAACAGCTTCTCTTGTTTTCACACATTATGCAGACTCCCTGGTTATGCATATGCATTTTCTGGTATTAGTTTTATTTAAATATAGACTGGTTCCAAATAGGAAAGGAGTACCTCAACGTTGTTTATTGTCACCCTGCTTATTTAACTTCTATGCAGAGTACATCATGAGAAACGCTGGGCTGGAAGAAGCATAAGCTGGAATCAAGATTGCTGGGAGAAATATCAATAATCTCAGATATGCAGATGACACCACCCGTATGGCAGAAAGTGAAGAGGAACTAAAAAGCCTCTTGATGAAAGTGAAAGAAGAGAGTGAAAAAGTTGGCTTAAAGCTCAACATCCAGAAAATGAAGATCATGGCATCTGGTCCTATCACTTCACGAGAAATAGATGGG
>SJYA01001183.1:1448319-1483678 GCA_006410615.1 Neotragus moschatus
CATATTGAAAAGCAGAGACATTACTTTGTCAACAAAGGTCCATGTAGTCAAGGCAATGGTTTTTCCAGTGGTCATGTATGGATGTGAGAGTTGGATTGTGAAGAAAGCCAAGCGCTAAAAAATTGATGCTTTTGAACTGTGGTGTTGGAGAAGCCTCCTGAGAGTCCCTTGGACTGCAAGGAGATCCAACCAGTCCATTCTAAAGGAGATCAGTCCTGGGTGTTCTTTGGAAAGAATTATGCTAAAGCTGAAACTCCAGTACTTTGGCCACCTCATGTGAAGAGTTGACTCTGGAAAAGACTGTGATGCTGGGAGGGATTGGGGGCAGGAGGAGAAGGGGACGACAGAGGATGAGATGGCTGGATGGCATCACTGATTCAATGGACGTGAGTCTGAGTTGGTGATGGACAGGGAGACCTGGTGTGCTGTGATTCATGGGGTCACAAAGAGTCAGACATGACTGAGTGACTGAACTGAACTGAGACCATTCTCAAATCTAAAGTCCAGTTCTTGAACCTGAAATTTCATCTATATAGATCACTCTCCCCTTCTCACCTCGAATGGACTCCAGAATTAAGTCCTGCTCATTTGCGCTGTGTCTAAATCTCACTTCCCCAAATCAGAAATCACTGTGATATCCTTACTATTTCTTCATTTCTTGCTCCCTTTCCTAATCATTTTTCTTATCCAGTCAATTCAACTCTGAAATATTTTCAGAATGACAATAAGAGCAATAGGTATGTGAATACTTCTTTACTCACTAACAATCTTAAATTTACCCATTATTGTAGAAAATATTATGCTGTAGTATAACTGTTCATTGGTCTCTTTCACTCAAGAAAGTGTAAATTCCTTAGTGGTAAGATTGTTCTCTTTTATGTTCCCTGCTTCTCACACTTGGTCTGGAAGTTATGTAGTTAAAAACATTTGTTGGAAGGATAAGAGATTCTAGATAAATTATTCAGTTCAGCTCAATCGCTCAGTCGTGTCTGACTCTTTGTGACCCCCTGAATCGCAGCACACCAGGCCTCCCTGTCCATCACCAACTCCTGGAGTTCACTCAGACTCTCATCCATTGAGTCAGTGATGCCATCCAGCCATCTCAACCTGTGTTGTCCCCTTGTCCTCCTGCTCCCAATCCCTCCNAAAAAGTCCAGATGAAAATAAAACTAATAATCAAGCAGAAGTTATAAACCAATGTTAGTACAATAGATATCAATAGATACTGTGTTTTCTACTTTATTGAAAAATCTCTACAGGCACTGATGGTAAAATTGTTTGATCATAAACTTACATGAGAGCATAGATGTGAAAAATGCAAAATCTCCAAGAGTTCATTATCAGACTACAGAAATTAGCATACAGATAACTTTGAGGCACTGCTGTGCCTGCTTCCTGCTGTGCAGGAAGAGTAAAAATGGAGATCGGATCATGAGGAGTATGTAATTCAGTCTTTAAAAAATTACATCTGATTTCTATTCAGTTAATAATACGCTTATTAATCTGGATTATAAATATCNAGAAATTAGCATACAGATAACTTTGAGGCACTGCTGTGCCTGCTTCCTGCTGTGCAGGAAGAGTAAAAATGGAGATCGGATCATGAGGAGTATGTAATTCAGTCTTTAAAAAATTACATCTGATTTCTATTCAGTTAATAATACGCTTATTAATCTGGATTATAAATATCATTTACACAATATCTCTGTTACCTGATGGAGTTTTAATTTCTACTTCTTCATTATTAAGAAAATAAGCGTAACTTAATTTTCTATTTGAATTGAACAGTTACATTTAATCTTGGCATTCCTAAGACTAAGGGCCTGTATCCTTTTATATCAGCTTTATCTTTTGACTCTAAGACATTAGGAGAGTAGGCTAGATGTGTTGGAATTTTGTTCTGTTGAGGTTTGAATTATATTAGGGCTTTTTCATTCTATAAGGTAAATTAAATTGTAAAGATAAATATCAGCTACTTGTGTTTTTTTTTTCAATTCTCAGAACATTTTTAAAGTACATTGAACATTCTAGTATAAAAATAGTAAAGTAAAAATCACCAAGCTGATTATACTAGCCAGCATAATTACTTAAAGAAAATAAGGCAATAGTAATAAATAATTTTATCTAAATCATGATACCCACAAATATAGATGGCCTTACTTAAAGAGAAAAGTAATATATTCAAACCACCATGACACAGCAGACAAAGAAAAATGTCATGGATTCAATGTCATGTAAGACACAACATGTTTTCTTTAAGTAATAAAAAGAGGTTGTCAGGTGTTTTATCACAGTTCCTTGAAATTGACATGTGACCTTTAGATTTGTCATGCATGGTACATGATTTTCTTGTTTGAAGTTGTAGCAAATAAGTTTCCAGTCTGCAGTTTTGTTCTGCAGTGAATTACATTAATTATTCTGTTCTTCTTATATAGAATTTTGGACATTATTTCCAGAAGAGTTGTAGTTTGAAGTGCCTCAAAATCTTTGAACTCAGAAAGGTAAAGGAAGTTGCTTTATGTCAAAGGCTATGATAAAAGCAAAATAAAAAGCAAACAAACACTGAATAAATATTGGAAATCTTTAAATAGCTTTCTTTGTGTTGATCTCAAGCATGCCAAGAACTCTCATTAAACTGTATTGTGGTGTTAGTTTAGTCGCTAAGTTGTGTCCAACTCTTGTGACCCCATAGACTGCAGCCCACCAGGCTCCTCTGTCCCTGGGAGTGGATTGTCATTTCCTTCTCAATGGGATCTTCCTGACCCAGGAATCAAACCCGGGTCTCCTCCACTACAGGCAAATTCTTTACTGACTGAGTTACCAGGATATTAGTTGGTGTAATAAATGTCATAAAATAACTGTGACTCTGGAAGCTCCCTCTTGGTTCCTTTAGGAAGAACTGCATCTGAAATAAACTGAAGTAAGAGAAAGTACAATTGTGCAAAAGAAATGAGGAAAGAATTTTATGCACTCCCTCAGCAACTTTCTATTCTGCTCAACTGTGCAACTGCACTGCCCAGTCTTTCGTCCTTCCTTTCTGATCATCTTCTTTTTTCTGTAAGTCATGATATGTTATTGCTTTCTCCTCTGTCCCAGGTTTGGGTCACATGAATATACCACTAACTTGTGCCAGATGTTTCTCTGACCAAGATGGCTGATTCTTCTCTTTCTCCTCTGGGTGAAGAATTACTATTGTTTTTTTCTATCCTCCAAATATTTTTTTTAATCATTTTTATTAGAGTATAGTTAATTTACAATGTTGTATTAGTTTCATGTGTACAGCAAAGTGAATCAGTTGTACATATACATATATCCACTCATTTTTAGATTCTTTTCCCATAACAGTCATTACAGAGTATTGAGTAGAGTTACCTGTGCTGCACAGCAGTTCTTGTTAGTTATCTGTTTGATACATAGTAGTGTGAACTATAATTGCTGGAGGCCATCACTGGAATTTTTTTATCAAACCTTTCATCACCATGATGATTTTCTTTTATGCCTTTTCAGAGTCCTCCTCAGCTTTGGAAACTAAGCCTAGTTATCACTGACATAAGTAGCCACCTTGATTTCCTTGTTATGGTTTTCTTGATAAGATTTCTCTTCTTATGATACCTTTGAACTATTTCTACCTACTGACCTCATTATTTTATGACTTCTTTCTTTGTATCTTCTATGATCCAGAGAGATGATATGGGGTGGGAGGTGGGAGGGGGTTCAGGATTGGGAACTCATGTATACCCGTGGCGAATTCATGTCAATGTATGGCAAAACCAATACAGTAATGTAAAGTAAAATAAAGTAAAAATAAAAATAAAAAAATAAAATGGGAAAACCAAAAAAAAATATTAGGACAAGAAAGTAAATGTGAATGAACTCAGCGTGAAATAAAGCTGAGTGCTTTTACTTTATTTTTAAATTTTTTTATACTCTTTTATTTTGGAGAAGGCAATGACACCCCCTCTCCAGTACTCTTGCCTGGAAAATCCCATGAACGGAGGAGCCTGGTAGGCTGCAGTCCGTGGAGTCGCTAAGAGTGGGGCATGACTGAGCGACTTCACTTTCCCTTTTCACTTTCATGCATTGGAGAAGGAAATGGCAACCCACTCCAGTGTTCTTGCCTGGAGAATCCCAGGGACGGGGGAGCCTGGTGGGCTGCCGTCTATGGGGTTGCACAGAGTCGGACAGGACTGAAGTGACTTAGCAGGAGCAGCATATTCTTTATTTTATATTGGTGTATAGCCAATTAATAGCGTTGTGATAGTTTCAGGTGGACAGCAAAGGGACTGAGCTAGACATACACATGTATCCATTCCCCAAAACTCCCCTTCCATCCAGGCTACCACATAACATTGAGCAGAGTTCCCTGTGTTGTACAGTAGGAACTTGTTGGTTATCCATTTTAAACGTACTGGGGTGTACATGTCAACCGTTAACTCAAATGGGGTGGAATAAAGCTTGAGTGCTTTTAAAGAGAAGGCTCATACACTACTGAAATTTTATACTGCCAGAATGGAAAAACAGTTTATTCCTTATTTTGCAGAATATGAGACCTAAATCATAAGATTTTCATTACCTCAGAAAACATCCACTGTACAGAATATTTCCAGCTGACTGTTATTAACCATTAGAGTATCAGTAATATCATAGTGATGTAATTGTTGCTATATAGATCAGCTCAGAGCCTGTTTCACAAAGAAATCTACTCTCAGATCTAACCTATTTTGTTCTGAGATTGATTTGGAAATTTTGTTTAGATTTTCTTCTCCTAACCTATCTTCAAGTGATGTTGCTGCTATAACCTATAGCCACTGGGTTTAGGTGATTGTGGGAATTCATCATTGATTCCTCTCAATCCATAATTATAGTTATTTATACCTTAAGTGGGTAGTATGTTCTGCAATTAGTCTACAGAGCAAAACTCACACATGCTAAAAATTAGTGAGAATATTTTAAAGAGCCCATGAAATACACTGAACATGATTGTGTGCCTAAAAATGTTGAGTAAGTTATTATTTTCATATATATAATAAAATATGAAAACTACTAAACTAAACTAAAGAAGAAAACTAAGGCAAGATCTATAATGTGAATGTTTGTCCATTCAAACCAGTCTTTTTTTAAGACAGACATGGAATTCCTAATAATGAATTGGAGATGAATAGAAGAAGACTTTAAAAATTGTCCTGCTTCCTGGTCCGTTTTTACTGTATTTCTGTCTTCACGGTAAGCTTTATTCGTGTCAACAGTGTTAAGATGAAGATGACAAGAGATAGAGTGAAGTCACATCTATGCATGTGGATGAGATGATGATCAGGTTCCAAAGTTAGGGAGAAGGTTATTTGGGTAACATTACATTTTCCCCGTCATGGTCCTTATTCTGAACTGTCATATATTTTAACCTCTAACTCCTGTATGGATTAGCATATTCTCTGATTCGTAGTTCTTTTAATATTTGTACTATCTGTCTGTAGAGCCAAGGTCTTAAATATATATTAATATTTTGATTCAGTAAAGCATAGGCATTTGAATAGCTAATTTCTCACCTCCAATTTTCTAATTTTTTTCTCATTAGGAGGAAAACAAAGTTCAATATTTATAAGAAATAATGAACTTTTTTTTAGATATACCATTTTCTAACCCATTGTTCTATATTCTAGTGCATGTCCATTCACATAGACTGTGGTTCNCCAAGGTCTTAAATATATATTAATATTTTGATTCAGTAAAGCATAGGCATTTGAATAGCTAATTTCTCACCTCCAATTTTCTAATTTTTTTCTCATTAGGAGGAAAACAAAGTTCAATATTTATAAGAAATAATGAACATTTTTTTTAGATATACCATTTTCTAACCCATTGTTCTATATTCTAGTGCATGTCCATTCACATAGACTGTGGTTCTTCTTTTTCCTTCCACCGCCACTATTTTTTAATAATTAAAAAATGTATTTATTTACTTAATTATATTTGAGCAGAAAATAAAGAGAATTTCCATATGTCCTTTCCATTCCCAGGCTCCCCCATTATCAATACCTCCCATCAGATAGTAAGTTTTTCACAGCCATGAACCAACATTAATACAACATTATCACCCAAGTTTACCATTTGTGTTAGGTTCACTCTTTGTGTTATACTTTCTATGAGTTTTGACAAATGACTAAACACGTGTCTACCATTATAGTATTGATGTTATACAGAATACTTTCACTGCCCTGAAAACCCATGTTCTACCGTTCAACCACTAACCTCTGGCAACCACTGATCTTTCTACTGCCTCAATAGTTTTACCTTTTCTAGAATGTCATATGATTAGAATCACACAGTGCAGAGCCTTTTCAGAATGGCTAATTTCACTGAATAATGTGATCTTTTTCTTCATGTTTCATTGAATGTTAAATGGGAATTTTAAGGAGCCATTAATAGCAATATTTTTATTTAACTCTGAAAAGAGATATAAATGTGCTTTTTGAACAAAATTATTGATTATTTGAATACCTCTGCTTCTTCAATAAAGTGTGGTCAGGAAGATATGAAAATTATGACAGATTAATTATTATAAAAGCTAAATATTAGACAATGTAATGACAATGAGATAATTAATTCTGACCTACGGTCACTGGAGAGTATGAGCTGTTGTACAGTGAGATTTTAGTATTAATCAACTCTTGGTTGTTGCAAGTAGGAACTGACTGTACATTTATAGAATTGGATTGAATGAACTCTAATGATATGTTGATGCTGTGAAAGTGCTGCACTCAATATGCCAGCAAATTTGGAAAACTCAGCAGTGGCCACAGGACTGGAAAAGGTCAGTTTTCATTCCAATCCCAAAGAAAGGCAATGCCAAAGAATGCTCAAACTACCACACAATTGCACTCATCTCACATGCTAGTAAAGTAANTACTTTTATATAAATCCTTTAACAGACATATGTTTTGCAAAAGTTTTATTCTAGGCTGTGGCTTATCTTTTCATTCTCTTACCAGTTACTTTTGAAGAGCAAAAGTGGTTCATTTGATGAATTTTTAAAAATCAGTTTGTTCTTTAATGGATTGTACTTTTAGTGGCATTGTTGTCGTAGTCGCTAACTCATGTCCGACTCTTTGTGACCCATGAACTGTCGCCTGCTAGGTTCTCCCGTCCATAGATTATCCAGTCAGGAATACTGGAGTGGGTTGCCATTTCCTTCTACAGAGGATCTTCCCAACCCTGGGATCAAATTCATGTCTCCCGCATTGGCAGGCAGATTTTTTTTATTTTACCACTGAGTCAGCAAGGAAGCCCCTTTTAGTGTCATATCTAAGAACAATTTCAGTAACAAAATCACAAAAGTTTTATCCAATGTGTTCTCCTTGAAGTAGTATAGTTTTAACATTTACATTTAGCACTAAACCCATTTTGAGTTAATTCTTTGCATATGGTGTAAGATATCAAGCAAAGTGGGGTTTTTCTGGCTTTTTTTTTTTAACTTTTATTTTTGTTTGTGCATATATATATCTAGTTGTTCCAGCACCATTTTTTGAAAAAGCTGTTCTTTAACCACTGACATGCCTTTATACTTTTGTCAAAGCTCAGTTGTCTTTGTATGTGTGAGTCTATTTCTGGATTCTCTACTATGTACTATTGATCTAGTTATCTCTATTTACTTCCATAAGTATGTTTTAATTGCAGTTGGTTAATACGTCTTGAAATCTAATAGTGTTCACGCTTCACTTTGTTCTGCTTTTTCAAAGTTGCTTTGGTTATTCTGTCTTTTGCATTTCCTAAGAATTTTAGAAACATCTTGTTAATTTCTATAAATTTTCTATCAAGGTTTTGTTTGGGATTGCCTTAAATCTAGGCAATTTGGAGACAACTGACATCTTAACAATACTGAGACTCCAACCCATGAATGAGATATGTCTATCTGTTTATTTAGGAATTTTTTAACTTCTTTAATTTACACACAGATCATAAACATGTAAACCAGTAATTACAATAAGTCTATGAGCCCACAAAGGAGAGGCTACTACATTCTACCTGCAGTTTCAGAGAAAATCTTGAATAGAAGGTAATCTTTCTTCTGACTCTCACGGTAAATATGTGAACATTAGGTAAACAGGTGAGCTCAGAGACAAAAGAAAATTTACTGGGGTGTGAGTTAAGAGTAAACATTTAAAGAAATATGTAGTTATGGTTTGACATGTTGTAAGTCATTACTGGGTATGAGAATTGAGAACACAGATATGTGTTTAGACCTTGATTTTAGTGCTCTTGGAAGATAACCAGTCTTATTCCTGTGAGCAATCAGATCAGTTCAGTTGCTCAGTCGTGTGAGACTCTTTGCGACCCCATGAATCGCAGCACGCCAGGCCTCCCTGTCCATTACCAACTCCCGGAGTTCACTCAGACTGGCGTCCATCGAGTCAGTGATGCCATCCAACCATCTCATCCTCTGTCATCCCCTTCTCCTCCTGTCCCCAATCCCTCCCAGCATCAGAGTCTTTTCCAATGAGTCAACTCTTTGCATGAGGTGGCCAAAGTACTGGAGTTTCAGCTTTAGCATTATTCCTTCCAAAGAAATCCCAGGGCTGATGTCCTTCAGAATGGACTGGTTGGATCTCCTTGCAGTCCAAGGGACTCTCAAGAGTCTTCTCCAACACCACAGTTCAAAAGCATCAATTTTTCGGCACTCAGCCNCCAATGAGTCAACTCTTTGCATGAGGTGGCCAAAGTACTGGAGTTTCAGCTTTAGCATTATTCCTTCCAAAGAAATCCCAGGGCTGATGTCCTTCAGAATGGACTGGTTGGATCTCCTTGCAGTCCAAGGGACTCTCAAGAGTCTTCTCCAACACCACAGTTCAAAAGCATCAATTTTTCGGCGCTCAGCCTGTGAGCAATAGGGGATATTAAAGAATTTTAAGCAGAGGAGCCACAGCATGTTGAAACCATCATTCTGAAAGTTGAGTGACTTGTTTAAATATTTTTAAAGATGTTTATATTTTAACCCATATAAACTCCCAGGGGTAATCTCCATATTTGTGGAATACCATGCACATTGTATAAATATTATTTGTTTTTGTTTGACTTAAATTTATCTCTTTAGCATTCTAAAATACATCTTAGCTGTATTGACATTGGACTCCAGTGAGCAAGTTTAACCCTAACACTGTACCTGATTCTGATGTTTTTCATGTTTTCTAGTTTCAGTTATTTTATTTTATTTTTTCAGTTTCAATTCTTTTAAGCTTATTCTCTGGTATCATCATTTAATTGTACAAAAGAGTTCCTTTTTATTTTTTACTGTACTGATTTTGTTGTTGTTTTTATTAGGATCAGTTATAAACTCCCTTATACATTTAGCGGGTTTCCCTGGTGGCTCCGACGGTAAAGAATTCACTTGCAATTCGGGAAACCAGGGTTCTATTCCTGAGTTGGGAAGATTCCCTAGAGGAGGGACCGGCAACTCATTCTAGTATTCTTGCCTGAAGAATTCCATGGACAAGGAGCCTGGCAGGCTACAGTCCATGGGGTCACAGAGTTGGACACAACTGAGCAACTCTCTCTTTCACACACTTAGGTGTGTTAGTCACTCAGTCCTGTCCAACTCTTTGCGACCCCATGGATTGTAGCCTGCCAGGATCTTCTGTCCCTGGAATTCTCCAGGCAAGAGTACTGGAATGGGTTGCCATGCCCTTCTCCAGGGGTATCTCCCAGCCCAGGGATCCAACCAGGGTCTCTTGCATTTCAGGCAGATTCTTTACCATTTGAGCTACCCTAATAACCCCTTTATTCATTCCTTATCCCTGATCTCTGTCTATGCTCAACACTGCACCTATTTTCAGTGTCATATCATTTAAATATATATGATGGTTTTCTATGACATTATTTCTTGCAGTTAACTCTCTTTATATAAACAACTCAGTTGCTTTTACTTCTTAGGCTTTTCTCTGTAGGGGAAAACATCCATTCATTGTTCAACTTACTCTCCCCTTCACTACGATCTAAACAAGGGTAGGAGGGTGACCTCTTACTACTTTTTTTGAATTCCTGTATCCCTTCCTGAAATCTTGCCTTGCTATCAACATACATTTTGTCCAACTTCTATAATGCAAATGAGTCCATTTTATCACACACAGTGATGACTCTATAGAGAACACTGACTAGTTAGATAACCCAGGTACTATGGGTAAATAGTTGAGTCAAGGTTTGTTGTGTTGCTATTGTTTAGTTGCTAAGTCTTGTCCGACTCTTTGCAACACTATGGACTGTAGCACACAGGCTCCTCTGTCTGTGGGATTTCCCAGACAGGAATATTGGAGTGGGTTGTCATTTCCTTCTCCAGGTGACCTTCCTGACCCAGGAACTGAACCCACGTCTCCTTGACAGGTGAGTTCCTTACCTCTGAGCCACCAGGGAAGCCCCCAAGTCAAGGTTTCAGTCAGTTCAATTCAGTTCAGTCGCTCAGTCTAGTCAAGGTTTAGAGACAGTAAAATCCAGTCTTCTGAATTCCCAGTCATGTTTCCTTTTCACCTTTCTGTTTCAGAGTTAATTTCTACTGTTTCAAATAAAACTGTATTTTTCTCTAGCTAAATATTGCTCCTTGATATTTTTTTTCTCTTCCTATATTATTTATTTTGGTTATTGACTATTCTTCCATCTTTAACTCTGAACTTCTGATTCTCTTCTCTAAGTAGGTTCCTCGTTGGTCTCAAAACAAACAACTTTCTTTCCCACCATATCAGCTTTGTTTGTATCCTTTAAAGAAGATGAAATAATATTTCTGATTGAACCTCAGTCTTCTTTGATCCAGCTGTTGACCCAAATACTGTCAAATACAATGATTCCTAAATTGACTATGGGATCTCAGAACACACATTCCCGAACACGTTTCATATTTTCCCTACAAACCTATCGCTTATTCTCTCTAATCTTTCAAACATTTGACTATAGAATTTTATCTTAATGCCTAGTTAGTATACACTTGCTCTTTCTTAATCAAGTATTGCTCTATTTTTTTCAAGTACAGAAATATTTTTCAAGTATATAAAGTTTCAATTATAGAAATTTGCAAGCCCAAATTTCACTTTGGGCTTCCCTGATAGCTCAGTGGTAAAGAATTCGCCTGCCAATGTTGACAAGATCTCCCAGAGAAAGAAACAGCAACCCATTTGTCATCTTCCCTGGTGGCTTAGTTAAAGCGTCTGCCTCTAATACGGGAGACCTGGGTCCTATCCCTGGGTTGGAAAGATCCTCTGGAGAAGGAAATGGTAACCTGCTCTAGTATTTTTGTCTGGAGAATCACATGGACGGAGAAACCTGGTAGGCTACAGTCCACGGGGTGGCAAAGAGTCGGACATGACAGCGGCTTCACTTCACTTCACTAGTATTCTTGCCTGGGAAATCACATCAACAGAGGAGCTTGGCAGGCTACAATACATGCGGTCACAAAAGAGTCAGATATGACTTAGTGACTAAACAACTCTATCACTTAAGTGCATTTTGATTATTAGAATGCTTTTTTGGATTTTTATTAACTTGTATAGCTATCTACCTTTAATATATAGTTTATATAAATCTCTCTATTAACAAAAACTCCAGTCTTTTGAAACTAATCTCTAATATGACCTATGGAATGATTTGGGTCTAAAGAACTCTTCTGCTTATATTATAAACAGTTTTGTCATGAATAAATTAGCAATTACCCCTGATTGAGTAATAAGAAGATGTGTGTAAAGGTAATAAGTAGTTACATTTTCTTTTTCTCGTGGTACATTGAATAAAAGTCAAACTAGGTTGCTAAATTTAGTGTGGTCCATAGTCAGAGTAATATGATATTTGTTGAAACTTTCAACTAAGTGAGACAGACTAAAATACAGATCAAATATATTGTTCTACCCGAGACTAAAACAACCACTGTAAATAATAAATTGGCCTTTTTCTCTTGATACATACTTCAAATATTATATCAAACTCTCCCTCACTGTTTTTAAATATTATTAGGGTGAGATAGTCTGAACATGGTAGTAGTGTAAGTTTCAGAACATTTTCATGTATGCAAAACATTGGAGTCAACTGCCTAAACATAAACAAATTGTGACAATTTTTTTACTGTGAATCCAAACAACATTTTAAATGAATCAATACTCATAACAGTACTCTCATACATTTAAAGTAGGAATATACATACATAAGGGGCTTCCCTGGTAGCTCAGCTGGTAAAGAGCACCTGCAATTCAGGAGACCTGGTTTGATTCCTGGGTTGGGAAGATCCCCTGGAGGAGGCCATGGCGACCCACTTCAGTACTCTTGCCTGGAGAATCTCATGGACAGAGGAGCCCAGCAGGCTACAGTCCATAGGATTGCACAGAATCGGACAGGACTGAAGCAACTAAACAGTAGCAGCAGCATTTATAAGGGCTTCCCTGGTGGTTCAGACGGTAAAGAATCTGCCTACAATATAGGAGACCAAAGTTCTATCCCTGGGTGAGCAAGATCCCCTGGAGAAGGGAATGGCAACTCAATGCAGTCTTCTTGACTGGGAAATTCCATGGACAGGGTAGTCTGGTAGGCTATAGTTCATGGGGTGGCAAAGAGTTGGACACAACTGAGCACTTAACACGTGCATATATAAAAATGTGAAAAATCTACCTTTTATTCATCTTCAATGTTTAGAACCAGTGTGAGTTCCCAGATACTTCAGATGATTAATGGGTAGAAGACAGATAGGACAGTGGGGTTTGGCAGGGGAAAGAAGAGTGGAACTCAAAAAACTGGGTCCAGGGGAGTTAGAAATAATTGATTTCCCGTGGCAGCTTTTGGTCAGAGATCCACACATTTAGTATCCCTAAAACAAGGAATGTAATGGACATTTCAGGACAAAGGGAGGACAGGCTGAATGTTGAGATACATCAGGCAGAGAATGCCATGCAGTCAACACATAGCTCTGTATTCTTATTTTTATTTTCAGAGTCTCTGCCTCTGGGCAGACCAGAGATTGCAGTACTTTGGGAGATCTGTTATAAATTTGATTGTATCTTAATGTTTTCTCTTCCAGTGGAGTTTTTACTAGCTTCAGCCCCATTGAGTTGTAGTTAACCGAACTGACCACAGGCGACATTTTGCTCCGGAGTTCAAGGGTATGGCTCAATTAATGGAAATAGATTTGTGGCGCCTCCACATAAACCCAAGGAATTCTAGAAACCAAGCCAAGTCAACCACTATAAGTCGGAGCCAATAATAAGTGAAAATAGCTCCTTAGGCCACTAAGTACTACTTGGCATTGAATAGCAATAATTTGATTTATATTGCCTTTATGTTTTTACAAAATCAAAACTCCTTTTTTAAAGAAAAAAAATTTTTTTGAATATACTTTGAGGAACCATGAACAATCTCTTTAGCCAAGGAAACCTTGGGAAAGGTATTGTGCCAAATTATTCAAGGATAGGGTAGAAGCTTTTTTCTGCCTTTATTTCATGTTTTGATCTCAATAAGCCATTTGATTTCCCTTTTCTAGGCATTTAGGTAAAAAAAGATTTAACTATTTCATAATAAATAATGTCCTCTCCCTGAAAATTTCAGACACTATTACTTTTCAGTGTAATTCTTAAAACCCAAAATGCAATTTGGATTCACATATGCATTTAAAACGGCTTCCCAGGTGGCTCAGTGGTAAAGAGCCCATCTGCTAACACAAAAGACATGGAATTGATCTTGGTCAGGAAGATCCCCTGGAAGAGGGAATGGCAACCCACTCCAGTATTCTTGCCTGGGAAATCCCAAGGAAGGAGGAGCCTGGCGAGATACAGTCCATCTGGGTACAAAGAGTTGGACATGACTGAATCGGCTTAGGACATGCACATGTGTTTAAAACAAGACGATGAGGGGTAGATGGAAGCAGCTGATATCAGGACATCCTTCACAAATCCTCTTCTATCTTCCAGTTGACTCCTAGTTGATTCTAAGTGCATTTTGAGGAACCATTAAATGTAGGTATTATTTTATCAGTGATATAGAAGCAGAGAGAAGACTCCCTCCAACTATTTAATTTAAAACCTAGAAAAACATTTTGTTTAATCAGGGTAAATAAGATGAAATGCAGTGCATTGGACTTTAAGGAAAAAGTAAAATTTAAGATTATATGTAGGTTTAAGCTTTTTGCAAGAAATGCTTTATTAGTTTAGATAATTGCTAGGATTTCCTTTTTTAAATGGTAACATCATCTTAGTCAAAGTGACGAACGTGCACAAATTTAGAAAATAGAGAAAGTCATGAATAATTATAAACAGCTTCTTGTTCCAGTGTTCTTGGCATCCAACTCTGTTCCTCAGAGAAATGTATTGTCAAATCGTTTAGCTATTCTTAGCTTTATTCATGGGCTTCCCTGGTGACTCAGATGATAAAGAATCTGCCTACAATGCAGAAGACCTGGGTTTGATCCCTGGGTTGGGAAGATCCCCTGAAGAAGGGAATGCTACCCACTCCAGTATTCTGGCCTGGAGAATTCCATGGGCAGAGGATTCTGGCAGGCTACAGTCCTTGGGGTTGCAAAGAGTTGGATGGACTGAATGACTTTCAAAAAAAAGCTTATTCATATATATTATACTAGCTAATATTAAGGGTGAGAGAGACAACAGATACTGAGTTCCCCTTATGATATTAGGGATTTAGATCTGTTATATATAAAATCTAGTATCTGATTAATTTGAAAGAGAAAATGAGAAAAAAAAAATTCTAGTACTTTTGTTTGTAGCTCCCTTAGCATGCAACATGAAGAATCTTTGTACCATTTGAACACCATTTGCCGCAACACATCATTAATAAAATGCGTGCATGTGCTTAGTCATGTCTGACTCTCTGAGACACCCATGGACTGTAGCCCACCAGGCTTCTCCATCCATGGAATTCTCCAGGCAAGAATACTGGAGTGGGCTGCCCTTTCCTACTCCAGAGGATTTTCCCGACCCAGGGATTGAATTCCCTGCTCCTGCATTGGCAGGCGTAGTCGTTAACACTGCACCACCTGGGAAACCCCATTAGTAAACAGACATATAAAACACTCCACTGTGCAAACTTAGAGTTATTTGCACTATCCTGAAAATAGCAAGAATTTTATCCCTTTCTCTCTCACCCTAGAAAGCATATCTAAATGCAAATGATTGTGAGTAGAATTATTAATAAATTTGATGTATTAAAATTTGTGCCTTAAGCTAAATAATTTGTCCATTGAGGGAAAAGTTTACTACCTCAGTTCAGTTCAGTTCAGTTGCTCAGTTGTGTTCGACTCTTTGCGACCCCATGAATCGCAGCACGCCAGGCCTCCCTGTCCATTACCAACTCCCGGAGTTCACTCAGACTGGCATCCATCGAGTCAGTGATGCCATCCAGCCATCTCATCCTCTGTCGTCCCGTCCCCTTCTTATCCTGCCCCCAATCCATCCCAGCATCAAAGTCTTTTCCAATGAGTCAACTCTTCACATGAGGTGGCCAAAGTACTGGAGTTTCAGCTTTAGCATCATTCCTTCCAAAGAAATCCCAGGGTTGATCTCCTTCAGAATGGACTGGTTGGATCTCCTTGCAGTCCAAGGAACTCTCACGAGTCTTCTCCAACACCACAGTTCAAAAGCATCAATTCTTCGGCGCTCAGCCTTCTTCATAGTCCAACTCTCCCATCCATACATGACTACTGGAAAAACCATAGCCTTGACTAGACAGACTTTAGTTGGCAAAGTAATGTCTCTGCTTTTGAATATGCTTAGTTTGGTCATAACTTTTCTTCCAAGGAGTAAGCATCTTTTAATTTCATGGCTGCAATCACCATCTGCAGTGATTTTTTTACTACCTACTTTATATAAAAAATAAAACTAATTTCAAATGGATTGTCAATCTAAATATAAGGCAACACACTAAAACTTCTGAAAGAAAATACAAAACAATTTCTTCACATCTTTGGAAGAGGAAAAGATTTCTTAAACAAGACATAAAATCCACTAAGACATAAAATCCACTGTGCATAAAGAAAAATATTGAGAAATTGGACTATATTAAAATTAAAGATTTAAGGACATTTTTATTAGATTGGATAGACTAGAAACAGACTTGTAGAAAAGATCTGAAAATTATTTATCTGACAAATAACACAAAGAGAGAATATTGACTATCCAAGAAATCAGTAGGAAAATGCCGAAACCCTAATAGAAAGTGGGCAAAAAATTTGAATGGGAGCATCACTAAAGGGGTTATCCAAATGGCCAAAGTATTTATGAAAAAATGATCAGCCTTGTTGATCATCAGGGAAATGCAGATGAAAACTACAATAAGATACTACTACACACACACCAGGATAGAGTTGTCAAATTTAGCAAATAAAATATAGACTTCCTAGATTTAGGTGAGTTTTAGATAAATAGTGAATAACATTCTTTATGTTAAGTCCCTTGCATGTGTGTTTATCCAACTTTTTGTGACCCTGTTGACTGCAGCTCACCAGGTACGGAGTGGGTGGCCATCCCCTCCTCCTTCCCAACCCAGGGATTGAACTCGCACCTCTTACATCTATCTTCTGCATTAGCCAGTGGGTTCTTTACCACTAGCGCCACCTGGGAAGTCACATATTTCAAATGTAAATGGAAGTCTTGTATTTTCTCTGATAACACTAAGAAGAAAGGCTAAAATGTAAATGATTAGTCTTATCAAGCATTGATGGCAATGTGGAGCCTCTGGAACTTTCCAGCACTGCTGTGTGGAGTGGCAATTGGTGCAAGACTTCTTGGGAAAACTCTTAAAGAATTATGTATTAAATTCAAACCCAGTAAGTCTTAGGACTCAGCAATCCCTCTTTAAGGAAAACAAAAACATATGTACATAAACATTCACCACACCATTCTTTGTCTCAGAACTGTTTTCAAAAAGCAAAACAAATAGATATTTATTAATAATACAATGGACAAATAAATTATATTAATATAATAATATAAAGATACATATGCTTCTCTGGTGGCTTAGGCAGTAAAAAAATCTGCCTGCAAATGCAGGACACTTGGGTTTGATCCTTGGGTCAGGAAGATCCTCTGGAGAAAGGCATGGCAACCCACTCCAGTATTCTAGACTGGAGAATCCCATGGACAGAGGAGACTAGCAGACTACGGTCCACAGTGTCACAAATAGTTGGGCACGACTAAAAGCAACTTCAAACAGCACAGCATGTAGAGCCTTTTGACTTGTGTCCATTTCTTTGTGCAGGTTACTTCATCAATAAAAAGGTTTTTGTTTTTTTTTTTAATCATTCACAAAGTTAGCAATTTGTTTTGAGTGGTAGAAAATTGTTTGTCATACAGTTGACAAATGATTTACCTGGTTCGTTGTGATGATGTCTTTGAGGTGAGCCTCTGGGAAGCACTTGACCCTCTGTGAGAGAGGGGTCTCACACTCTTCCTGTCCCAGCAGGGTGAGGGGAAGAGAAGAAGTGGCTCTTCTGGGCAAACACTCACATATGCACGTGTCAGCTTTGGGAAATAACTGCTCCACAGGTTCAGGTCATTCTACTGTAAATCTGTCTCCTTCAGTCCGTTTTAAACTTTACTCCCTCTCTGGCGTGCTCTCTCTAGCTCATGTCCTTTGTCTGAATTCCTAGCAGTTGGCTGAGGCTTTGGCTTCGTTTTGAGGCTTAAATGGTTCCCCTTTGTCTGCCTTGGCTTCGTGATTCATGCTTGTTAGTACTTAAGATAATCTGAATTGATACCTACACCCTTCCTCCATTCTTGCCCTGGGATGCTGTCTTTCTGGGATGCAGTAAAACTAAAAGTATCACCATGTAGAGAAGGAACATTATTACCCAAAATATTTTAATGATGGAAGAAAATCTATGATATAATTGTAATTTGTTATTGTTCAGTTGCTAAGTTGAGTCCAACTCTTTGCAGCCCCTGGGACTATAGCCGACAGGCTCCTCGGTCTATGGGATTTCTCAGGCAAGAATACTGGAGTGGGTTGCCATTTCCTTCTCAGGCAGTCTTCATGACNTCCTCCATCCATGGGATTTTCCAGGCAAGAGGACAGCAGTGGGTTGTGAGTGCCTTCTCCGAGGTAGATATTAGATATTTTTTTCAGATCCTTAAAAAAAATTTTTTTTTATATTGGAGTAAAGTTGATTTACAATGTTACATTAGTTTCAAGTGTAGAGCAAAGTGATTCAATTATATACATATATATGCAAGTATCTATTCTTTTTCAAATTATTTTCCCATTTGGTTTATTATAGAATATTGAGCAGAGTTCCTTGTGCTAATACAGTAAGTCCTTTTTACTTATCTATCATATATAGTACTATGTATATATTAATTCCAAACTCCTCATTTATCCCTTCCCCTTCCCCCTTTGGTAACCATAAGTTTGTTTTNCATATATATGCAAGTATCTATTCTTTTTCAAATTATTTTCCCATTTGGTTTATTATAGAATATTGAGCAGAGTTCCTTGTGCTAATACAGTAAGTCCTTTTTACTTATCTATCATATATAGTACTATGTATATATTAATTCCAAACTCCTCATTTATCCCTTCCCCTTCCCCCTTTGGTAACCATAAGTTTGTTTTCTATGTCTGTGTATTTTAATTTTTAAATTGAAGTAGAGTTGTTTTAAATATTATATTAGTCTCAAGTGTACAACATAGTGATTCAGTTTTTATATATTATAGTTATTATAAAATGTATATTTCCTTTGATCTAGCAATCTCGTTGTTAGCAATTTTTCTCATGCACACAATTTCCAATACACATGTAAAAGATATTTATTGAACACAGTTTGTTAAAGGAAGCAATAAAAAGATAAATAGAAATGTCCATCAGTGAGTGAATGAGAAAATAAGTTTAATCAAGACATACTGTAGAATACTTTCTAATCACTAAAAAGAAAATAAGTAGATCGATATGTACTAAAAATACACACACATAAATACATAGAATATTTATATATAGAATAAATATATATATATTTGGTGGCTCAGTGGTAAAGAATCCAACTACCAATTCAGGAGACACGGTTCGATCCTTGGTTCAGGAAGATCCCCCTAGATGAGGAAATGGCACCCCCCTCTAGTATTCTTGCCTGGGAAATCCCATGGACAGAGGAGCCTGGTGGGTTACAGTCCATAGGGTCATAAAGAGTTGGACACCACTTAGTGGCTACATGACAATATATACTTGTCGGGGACTGGGAGAATAAATGCTGGAACTACTGCTTAAGAACAAAAGAGAAGTTGCTAATTGATGACCATTTATCTCTCAATTTGTCCACTTCTTCGTGGACAAGCTTGGTAATAAATGTCCTGGATTCAGTGGGCAATGTTGCCATTCCCCCAGATTTCTTGGACACCCTTTTAAGTCTTCTCTGAGGATGGGGAGCATGCCCTGAGATCTGCATTCAGTGGCCAGGGTCCCCCTTCAGAGAGCTGCTCTGGGGCCTCTGGAGCAGATTTGCCAGCAGATGCTGTGAGCAGAAATACCTAGAAGTTTCCTACTCTTCACCCCAAGTACTGGTAAACAGTGGCTGTTGAGTAGGAAAGTTTATGAAAGTCTGGCTTCCTCACCTCTGGAATACCTTTTGAGGTGTCACTTTTATTCCTGTTGGTCTCTGGGATCAGGCTAAAGCTTATCCAGTGGTAGGACTCATGCCTGTGGTCCCCTCTGTGCTTGGCTTCCCCTTTTTACTGTGACCTGCTTCCCTCATCTCCTTATCTACCCATCTCCCCCAGGTGTCCTTCTAAAAGGAATCCCTTGCAAGTGAATCCTGGTCTCAGCATGTGCTTCTGGGAAACCAGACCTAAGACCCTCTCCACT
The DNA here is from genome assembly GCA_006410615.1 of Neotragus moschatus. Taxonomy (NCBI): domain Eukaryota; kingdom Metazoa; phylum Chordata; class Mammalia; order Artiodactyla; family Bovidae; genus Neotragus; species Neotragus moschatus. The sequence goes on from SJYA01001183.1 coordinate 1,468,136, forward strand.
CACATGCTGGTCCCATGCAAGAGCTGCTTCCTGCTAGCCTGCCTTCCCTAAAATACGGTAAGACCATCTGTCTACTATGTGAGAGACCTGGGTTCGATCCCTGGGTTGGGAAGATCCCCTGGAGAAGGAAATGGCAATCCACTTCAGTACCGTTGCCTGCAAAATCCCATGGACAGAGGAACCTGGTAGGCTACAGTCCATGGGATTGCAAAGAGTCGGACACGACTGAGCGACTTCACTCACTTGGACAATTCCAGATCTCTTAAAATATTTAATATGAGAAAACAAAAGTAGTTAATTCAGAGGAGACAGTGCAATTCTATCTTTAAAAGTATATGAACGTTGTTGCCTACCAAGACAAGTTCCAACTTTAAATGTTAGCCTTTTCATGATATAATGCCAAGTTCTCATGAAACGATGATATGATAGGACTGCTCAGACCAAGATGCTGGCCTCGCGCCTTCCTTTCTGGAATTGCTCAGCCATTGGATCTAAGACATAGATGCCTTAGGCCCTTTCTTAGGGCTTTCTCAGCTTTCTCTGCCAATTATGCTTTGGTTTTGTACGATTGTTCATCAGGAACGAGTTTACAGCATTTAGTATCAAGCAAGTGCCAACCAACTAAAGTGGATAATGGAATTCTAGGCTTTGACCCAGCACCTTTTCTTTTCTTCCCAGGGATGAGAGATGCATGGTTAAGAAGAATCAATTTCATGAGTAATTTCTCAGTTCCATCTTATGACTTTTAGTAATCACAAGTTGAAAGTGTGAAATGAGATTAGATTGTAGGAAAAACAATTTTTGTTGCAGCAAGTTTGGTGGTCTCTGCTGACGCTTCTTTAATTATTCCAAACAGCTTTATCATGATCATATTTGATAGAATACAAGCTAGCACAAGAGTTTGTAGCCTGTATAACATGCTTGAGATTAAGCCAAATATATAATTAAAGTAGTTTCGTTCTATGGGATTTCCATTCTATGGAAATTTCTTTTCCACAGAATTTGTAATTTGGGGTGTTTTGCAGTCACTACAGAAATTGTAGCGTATGCAAATTGTACATTGTAAACTATTGTCAGTTACCACCTATTTTTTAAGGTAAAAGGTAAAGGAAGGTAAAAGGTAAAGGTATACAAAAAGGTATACAATATCCCAAAGGTAAAAGTATACAATTTCATGAGCTTTGAGAAATGCATATACCCATGCAACCACAACCTTATCAAGGTAGAAGTTTACTATTTCTGGAAAATTCCCCCATATCTCTTCTTGGAGAGTTACCACCTCTCCTCACAACCAGAGGCAACCAATGTTATGTTTGCTTGTTTCCATTGTTATTTATACCATTAATTAATTTTTCCTGCTCTAAAACTGCAAATCAATGGACTCATATAGTACATACACTTTTGTATCTAGTGTTCACTTAACATAATATTTTGGAGAGTCTTCTATGTTTTTGAATGTAGCAGCAATTCATTTCTTTTTATTACTGAGAAACCATCCATTAAATGAAGATACTAGCATGTGCTAATGCAATATGTTGTNTACCATTAATTAATTTTTCCTGCTCTAAAACTGCAAATCAATGGACTCATATAGTACATACACTTTTGTATCTAGTGTTCACTTAACATAATATTTTGGAGAGTCTTCTATGTTTTTGAATGTAGCAGCAATTCATTTCTTTTTATTACTGAGAAACCATCCATTAAATGAAGATACTAGCATGTGCTGATGCAATATGTTGTTGATGGACATTGGGATTGTTAAGAGCATTTGTCTATTATGAATAAGCCTGCCACGAAGAGTTTTTGTGGATGTGTGGTTTCATTTCTCTTGGGTAAATATACAGGAATGCAATGGCTGGGTCATACTCTAAGTACATATTTAATTGTATAAGAAACAGCCAGGTCTTTCCCCAAGATTATTGTATCATTTTACATTCTTACCAGCCATGTATAAATGCTCTGATTGCTTGCAACATAGCATAAGATGTCAGGATTTCCATTTTAGCCAGTCTCATGGGTGCACGGTGATATTTCACTGTGGTTTTAGTTTGTATCTCTCTGATAACTAATAATTTTCACTCCTTCCTAAGTGCCTTTTAATCATTTACAAATTCTTTCTGAAATATCTATTAGAAGGCTTATAAAATGGAATTACTTGTCTTTTCAACTATTGAGTGATAGAGGTTCTTTATGGGCTTTCCCAAAGGCTCAGGGGTAAAGAATCCACCTGCAATGCAGGAGGTGTGGGTTCGATCTCTGGGTCCGGAAGATCCCCCAGAGGAGGACATGGCAACCCACTCCAGTATTCTTGCCTGGAGAATCCCATAGAAGAAAGGAGTCTGGCAGGCTATAGTCCATGGAGTCTCAAAGAGTCAGACATGACTGAAGTGATTTAGCACACACAGTACAGGGGTTCTATAGTCTGAATATATATATTTTTTTCACTTTTGAATTTTATGACTATGTTTACCAATTCTGTGGCTTGCTTGTTCATTTGACTAATAGAACCTTTTGATGAAAATATTTTAATTTTAATATTTTTTAATCATTTTTCACTTGATGGTTATTGCTTTTCATGTCATACTTAAGAAATCTTCACCTACCCATAGTCAAAAAGACACTCTCCTATGGTTTTCTCCAGATTTGTGACTTTAGCCTTTATGCTTAGGCCTATGATCCATCCCAAATTAATTTTTTCTGCTTGGTATGATGCCTGAGGGTGGAGTTCAAGTAATTTNCATTTTTCACTTGATGGTTATTGCTTTTCATGTCATACTTAAGAAATCTTCACCTACCCATAGTCAAAAAGACACTCTCCTATGGTTTTCTCCAGATTTGTGACTTTAGCCTTTATGCTTAGGCCTATGATCCATCCCAGATTAATTTTTTCTGCTTGGTATGATACCTGAGGGTGGAGTTCAAGTAATTATTTTTAAATTTTACTATCCTTAGAGGATAGTATTTCAACACTATTTTTTGATAAAAAGTTCCTGTAATTTCAGGATAGCTGAAGACAGCAGTTGCTGCTTTGGTCCCTGTTTTCCAATACTTCCTCCTCAAATACCACAGAAAAATAAAAGGATTTGAAAAAACTACCTCCTCTCAAACTTGAAGACAGAAAATGCTATCCCACAACATAACTGGAGAATTTAAATGCAAAAGGGTAAAATTCTAGTGAACAGTCTGTCCTTTGCTTATCCTGCTTTAAAGGTTTGTGGCAAGAAAAAGCAGGCCAAGAAACTGTGGGAAGAAACCAGGGAGAAAGGGATGATCCTAGAATTGATCTTAACCATCACCAAAGAGGAATGCACTCTGAGTCTGAAGAAAATCAAAATACAAAATAAAGGAGTTTGCAGGACTTCCCTGGAGGTCTAGTGGTTACAGGTTTGACCCCTTGTCAGGGAACTAGACCCCACACACTGTACAATGTGGCCAATAAAGTAATTAATTACTGTAATTACTTTATTTAAAAAAAAAATGAAGGGGTTTCCTGGTAGACCAGACATGGAAGGGATGTGAACATATGCATGNTTTGCAGGACTTCCCTGGAGGTCTAGTGGTTACAGGTTTGACCCCTTGTCAGGGAACTAGACCCCACACACTGTACAATGTGGCCAATAAAGTAATTAATTACTGCAATTACTTTATTTAAAAAAAAATGAAGGGGTTTCCTGGTAGACCAGACATGGAAGGGATGTAAACATATGCATGAAAAGATAAAATTAGAAAATAAGCATGTTGTAAAGTGACTTTTGAAGCACAGCTTCAAGAGAGGAAAACTGTAAAACCCAAAGGGAGAAGCAGCACTTCAAAGTTCAGTGGTGAAGGAAGAAAAAGCAAAGACATGAGACAGCAAATATCAGAAAACAAACCATACCTCTCCCTATTGGAATAATCCACTGAAGAATTTTGACTTTGCCTCATTGAATGAAGTTAATAGCTGTGAAGCATGAATCTTGCAAACCTTTCCAGTGATATAGACATGAAGAGAAAAAGAAATAAATCCTTACAGAATTTTGAAAAATTAGAAAACGAATTAGAAAACACCTTGATGAGGGACAATTCTCCACTCTAAAAAGAATCATGAAGCAGAGTCATCCAATAATCCCTCAGAACAGTAGCTGACTTCATAGTTTGCAGACCAAAAAGGATTTACTATTTAGTACTGCTATCGTCTGAATGTTTGTGTCCTCTCAAAATTTAGAAATTGAATTCCTAATCTCCAAGGTAATTAAATCATAAGGTAGAGCCCTCATGAATGAGATTAGAGCCTCATAACCAGTCAATCCTAAAGGAAATCAACCCTGAATATTCATTGGAAGGACTGAAACTGAAGCTCCAACACTTAGTCCACCTGATGCACAGAGTTAACTCACTGGAAAAGACTGTGATGCTGGGAAATATTGAAGGCAAAAGAAGGGGGCAGCAGAGGATGAGACGGTTAGATAGCATCACTGACTCAATGGACATGAATCTGAGCAAACTTGGGGAAATAGTGAAGGACAGAGGATCCTGGTGTGCTGGAGTCCATGGGGTCAAAAGGAGTTGGACGTGTCTTAGCAACTGAACAAGAACAAATGTTGTGCTCTAAGGAAATGGAAGTCTTCTTCCATGATATGTCATGATTCAGTTCAGTTCAGTCGCTCAGTCCTGTCTGACTCTTTTCCACCCCATGAATCGCAGCACGCCAGGCCTCCCTGTCCATCACCAACTCCTGGAGTTCACTCAGATTCACGCCTATCAAGTCAGTGATGCCATCCAGCCTTCTCATGCTCTGTCGTCCCCTTCTCCTCCTGCCCCCAATCCCTCCCAGCATCAGAGTCTTTTCCAATGANTTCAGTAAATATTTATGGAATGATCCTAACCGGGTTTCCTTCAAATGGTAAACTAGAAACTGTAAATTTAAAATAGGGATATATAATAAAATGTCAAGGGTCATTGGCCAAGAAAACCATGTTTTGATAGGAGCCCTAAAATATGACTTTATTCTGAATAATGCACTGAACTTATCCTACTGATGCTTTTTGATAATTATCTAATTTAATCTTTGTTAATAAAGGCCTACTTATTGGTAGAAATTATGTTGATGAAGGCTTCTAACCCTCAACTGTACATCTAGTAAAATCTAGTGTTTTCATTAATAAATATGATTTGTTTTGCTGTTTTAATAATAAAAGAGATGTGGATTTTGAGGAATCGCTCCACTCGTGTGGTTGTATGAACCACCTACAAGCTACATCTACAACCTGTATCTTCAATTTCTGCTTCTCTCAAGTTCTACACTTATCAATCCTACAGACAAAGAGGAAATTTCACTTCCATTCTTAAACACACCAGATGAGCCCAATGTGGAATTTGCTCTCTTCCTCCCAATCATTCTCCAGGGTCTAGTGTCCCCATGCCAATTCATGGCTTCAACAACTTCCCCAAGCTAGTAATTTTCAGCATCTTTTCGCTATTTCCCTCAGGATTACCCTTCACTGGACCTGGAGTAAAACATATTAACAATGTGGTACAGAGGAAAGTCAAGAGGTGTCAGATGTGGGAGTTGATAACTCCTTATTCCTTCCCAATTTAACATTGACTTTTTATAAAAATCTTGCTTGGAGAGTGGATCAATACTTGAATTCATTTAGTTGCCAAATACATATGGAAGGACTGTGCTTAACAGTCAATTGCAAAAAGCTTATTAATGAAGAGGAAAATCCCTAAATTCTCTTTTGATCTGTGAGTTTGTGTGAACAAAACTTGGGTCTTCTCGCCCACACACAGTAAAGCCAATGTAGCCAATGACATTAAGTTGTGATGAAGGAAAGTACAGCATTTATTGCAGGTACGAATACAAGGAGACCAGGTTAGCTAGGTGCTCAAAAAGCCTGAACCCTGCAGTGGACTTTGGCAAAGCATTTTTTTTTTTTTTAAACTTTTTGTTTTGTATGTGTGTGTAGCCAATTAGCAACATTGCGATAGTTTCAAGTGAACCGCAGAGTAACCCAGCCATACACATGCATGTATCCATTCTCCCCTATACTCCTCTCCCATTGAGGCTGGAAGTGAAAGTGTTAGTTTCTCAATTGTGTCTGATCCTTTGTAATCCCATGGATTCTAGCCACCAGGCTCCTCAGTCCATGAAATTCTCCAGGCAAGAATACTGAAGTGGGTTGCCATTTCCTTCTCCAGGGAATCTTCCTGACCCAGGGTTCAAACCTGAGTCTCCCATATTGTAGGCAGATTCATTACCATATGGCAAAGCGTTTTTAAAAGCCAGGTGAGGGAGGGGGGTTTCAGGGTATATGATCAGCTCGTGCACAGTTCTCTGATTGGTTGGAAGATGTGGTAACAAGACAGTGTCACGAACGTCAGCATTATCAATCCTTAAGTTCCCATAGTCTTGGGGGCCACCTGCTCATGGCCATCAAGTAGTTAATTTCTTCCATTGGGTGGGAATTTCAGCATCTGTAAACCAACTCAGGAAATGTGCATCAGCTACTATTAGGTGGGTACTTCAGGGAGGAGCTACAGCAGAGGATATGGGGAAGGAGATCTGTCCCCCTAGGGTTCTGCTTGGGTACAGGTTTGAAATAGTTTTGCTATTTCCTCTTCCCTGATGATGGAGTCTTCTCATGTTGAGACCAAAGAGGACTGTTTCCTCTAACTACTGAAATCTGACCGTTCTTTCAAGGCTTACTCAACCTCTGTCATGAAGCCTTACTGAATTATTCAAATCTTCCCTGGGACTTCAATGCCAAAAGTAATCTCTACCACTTAAAAGGCACCAATCATACACCACTTCCTATTTCAAGTTCCTAGTAAATGTTCTCGGACGTTAGGCTCCTGAATGCAGGGTTATATGTGTGTAACTCTAGGCGCCCCATGGCTGCAGAAAAAGAATTTACACAAAATAAGAATTTATTCAATGCACTGAATAGTTCGGTTTTTGAGTTTTTCCAGGGACGGCCGGATGGCTTTTGTTTCACTGTGATTATACTTATCTTTTCTTGCATACTCCTTTCTATAAATTCTGTACATTCTGGCTTGGATTTGTTTGTTGGATAGTTTGTGAGACAGTGCTGTGGTTCAGAGGGAAGCAGGCTGTGCACGTAGCATCTACAGCTTATTCTTCCTGCTGTTGTTTAGTCACTAAAGTTGTGTCTGACTCTTTGCGACCCCATGGAAATGTAGTTCATCAGGCTCCTCTGTCAATGGGATTTCCCAGGCAACAATACTGGAGTGGGTTGCTATTTCCTTCTCCAGAGGATTTTCCCAACTCAGAGATCGAACTCCAGTGTCCTGCATTTCCTGCTTGGCAGGCAGATTCTTTACCACTGAGCCACAGGGGAAGCCCTCTAAAACTGGACTGTAGCATAATGGTCTGTCCTTAAACAGATGGAGCTGCCGTGTCACAGTTAGGAAAACTGCAACAGAAATTCTCTCTTTGACTAAACTCCAATATGATTTGTGGAAGCGGAAGACTGTCCCTGGGTTGTCCTAGCCCCCGGCACCGCCTGGAGCTCCTGCCTGGAAAAGCTTAAGGCCACCAAAACAATTTATCTTTGTTCCAGCTCAAACCTGAGGATAGGCCCCCAGAGCACTTATTAACAAAAACAAACAAACTGACTATAGTCAAGTCTTCCTCTGTCCCTTTGAGATATATATATATATATGTCTCCCGTACAACCAAAGGTGTCTTTTTCAAGGACTTGAAAGCCATTCCTTTGAAATGTAATCATCAGGAAGAATGGGGCCCTGTCTGCTCTTAGTGGGAAGACAGAATCTCAACTTCAATAAGTGCTAGCTGGAAGTCACAGCTGGCCTCAAGGCAGCCTTGACATTGACCTCTTACCCAGTTTTTAACAATGTTTCAATTCCCTGACTCTGCTTGGGTCTCTGCTTATCCCTACTCCACTCCCTCACTCTTCCTTTAAAATCCCCAGTCACCTCCTCACCAATCCAAGTAGAGCTAAGCTTACTCTGCAGTCTTTGCAACTGCAGGAGTTATCATTATCAAAGATGTTTTTTACCATCTTTAACTAGTATCTGGCTTTGACTTTGACAGGCAGCTGTTTTGCCGCTTGTGGAAAATACTTCGCTGAATTGCTTTGTGTGGTTAACTGTGCAATGCAGTGAGAGTCCACTTTTTGCCCTCTATGTATTCCATAGTCTTGCAAATACTGTTTACAAATAGCACAGTTTTAAATCTGTCCCTGCCACTACTATTCAGACACTACTAGTCTAGTTAATCTTGCTAGTTACGGATTTGTAGAACTCTCAACTATTGGATGTAAAAAATATTTTCTCTCCCCTTTAGTGATCAGCAGAATTGAGCTATTCTGCACATGGCTTTAAGGTTGGTAAATACTTCCTCATTTGGAAGCCAATTGTTTGTGTTCAAAATATGCAGATTATTTGTTGCAGTTATGTGGTAATTAGAGTGACTATTTCATGTCTGACACCCAATAAGAAACTGTTGCTAATGTGATCAACTGAGATGTGTTCTGCCAACATAAACACATGTATTTTACAATTTTTAATATGACCCAAGAAAAACATATCTATATAGTATGTATGTAGGTCTGTATGTTTGAGTGTATTTTGCATTAGTGAGGAGGTAAGCAGAATAGAACTTGCTAAGCTTTAAGATTTACCATAATAACAGATATTATTTATTATTTTTATACTATGAGTACATTATATACATTTATGTACATTATACTTAATCATTACAACAGAAAAGTAGACAGTACTTTTCCAACTTCAAAATAAAGGCAATGAGACACAAGAGAGGCTTGTAGTAAAGAATTTAAACCTAAATCTGTACTCTTTCTACTATCCCTCCCGACTAACCTATAGTCAGTAGTTTGGAAAGTAAAAACTTTTTGTTGAACTGTTCTCATGAACTTGCTGGCCGAGTCCACAACATTGAAAAACTATAAAGGGAAATCCCTGACTCAAACTTAGAAACCAAAAAAAAAAAAAAAGCATTTATTGGCTGTTGCTTAACAAACAGAGCCAGAATAATTTCAGAAATAATTTAACCACATTCTATGATGACTGTTTATTTCAGATTTAGAAATCCAGAGGACTGTGGAGAAAGGTGAAAACTTGGCTGTTTCGCACACTTAGAGTGAATATGTTGTATACTATTTTTTAATGTTGCAAAGAACTTTCCTAGGAGGTATGTTAAAATTAAACAAAGGAAAAGACAGCTGTGCCAAAGGAAATTGGTGAGAAAATAAAGTAAAAACAAAAATATCATCCATAAATAGAAGTTAAATATTCAGCTTGTTAAGTTTTGACTCTTTTATGGTCAGTAATTTATTTTCTTCTCAGATATGGTGTTAAAGTACAAATAACTCTGCCTTTTTTTCCCAGTGTGTTATTACTTATGTTTGTCTCTGCTGTGGCTTACAAGTCTCTGTAGTTAAACTTCACTAACATACTGAGAGCAGTAACAAGTGTTCCACACCTAATAAAACTAGTTTGATATAATAAGCTGTCCCTGGGACTTCCCTGGTGATCCAGTGGTTCAGACTCTGTGCTTCCACTGAAGGCAGTGTGAGTTCAATCCCTGATGAAGAAACTAGGGTCCCCATGCAGCAGTTCAGCCAAAATAAATAAATAGATAGGTATGTAAATAAAATACTCCTGAAACACAGAAGAAACGACTCAATACTTTTTAAAAAAGNGGACTTCCCTGGTGATCCAGTGGTTCAGACTCTGTGCTTCCACTGAAGGCAGTGTGAGTTCAATCCCTGATGAAGAAACTAGGGTCCCCATGCAGCAGTTCAGCCAAAATAAATAAATAGATAGGTATGTAAATAAAATACTCCTGAAACACAGAAGAAACGACTCAATATTTTTTTAAAAAGTTGTCTTATCCAAAGAATTACTAGTCTTATGAATAAAATATATATTATACCAGAGTTTGTCATAACTTTCTAAGGTCAAGTGTGACATAAGCTTTTTTTTCAAGTCAGGAACTGAATTTTATATCTCTGAAGGCTTCTAGATGAGACCATTAGATGGGACTTAGTCTTAACGATCATATTAAAATTAGAATCCCTAATAAGGACTCTTTTAGACTTTAGAATTAAACATAATTCAACACAGTTGTGAAATTTCTCATTTTTGACTTTGTTTCTCATCTGCCATCTTAGGTTCATCATCAGGAACTCTATACATTAAGCTAGTGGAAAATAGATTGCTAAGAGAAAACATCAACAGAATTTTAGTAAGATGCATGGCACATGTGCAAGTGAGAATACTCAGTAATGAGTAACCCAAAGGAGGGGTTAGAAGTTTGGTGTTTTTCTTTTTAATCTTTATTGAAAATGTTGCAATAGTATTATTTCTGTTTTATGGTGGTTTCTTTTTGGGGTGGGAGGGCCTGAGGCATGAGGGATATTAGCTCCCCAACCAGGAATCTAACCTTCAGCCCCTGCACTGAAAGGTGAAATTTTAACCACGGAAAATTTGGACCACCACGGAAGTCCCAGAAGTTGTGTTTGTACACCATCCTAGGCTAGAGGAAGTAAATGGGTTTTGAGGGTTGGGAATTCTGAGTAAGCACAAGTCATGGGAAGATGCCCAAGAAAAGTATGGTAAACAAGGATCATTTAGCATTTGTAACGCAGACCCGTCAGAGTCTACTGGTGAGTTGAGCTGTCTTTTTCCTGGTACAGGAAAGCAATATACCTTTACAAATGGAAATTTCCTTTACACAGGGAAAACTTGTGCCCCATTTTTGGAGCTCTTCCCCAGTTTCATGGTTCTCATTGGCTTTAAGCTGAAAATANAGAATGCAGGCTCGATTCCTGGGCAGGGAACTAAGATCCCACATGCCTCAGAGCAGCTAAGCTCACATAGCACAACTATGTGAGCACTCTGGAGCTCATCTGCTTACAACTGGATAGTCCATGGACCACAACGAAGATTCTGCATGCTGCAACTAAGACCTGACTCAGCCAAATAAATAAATTAATTAAATATTAAAAAAAGAAGTATTCTCCAAACAGTTTAATGTCTTTCAAATACAGCAGAGCCCAGTATCTGGGCAGGTTGACTATTGAGATTCCTAAAATGGAAGCAACCTAAATGTTCCTCAACAGATGAATGGATAAGGACTATGTGGTACATACATACCATGGGATATTACTCAGCCATTAGAAAGAATGAAACAATACCATTTGCAGCAACATGGATGGACCTAGAGATGATCATACTAAAGGAAGTAAGTCAGACAGAGAAATATCATGTAATATCATTTATATGTGGAATCTAAAAAGAAACAATACAAATGAACTTATTTACAAATCAGAAACAGACTCACAGACTTAGAGGAGAACCTAGGGTTTTCAAGGAGGAAGAATGGGGGATAACAAAGAGGAAGGATGGGAGACAGAGATAGTTATAGAGTTTGAGATGGACATGTACACACTGCTATGTTTAAAATGGATAACCAACCGTGTTAGTCAATCAGTTATGTTCAACTTTTTGTGAACATACAGACCCCATGGACTGTAGCCCTCCAGACTCCTCTATTTGCCNGGGATAACAAAGAGGAAGGATGGGAGACAGAGATAGTTATAGAGTTTGAGATGGACATGTACACACTGCTATGTTTAAAATGGATAACCAACCGTGTTAGTCAATCAGTTATGTTCAGCTTTTTGTGAACATACAGACCCCATGGACTGTAGCCCTCCAGACTCCTCTATTTGCCTATGGAATTCTCCAGGCAAGAATATTGGAGTGGGTTGCCATTCCCTTCTCCAGGGGACTTCCCCAACCCAGGGATCAAACCCAGGTCTCCTGTACTGCAGGCAAATTCTTTATCTTCTGAGCCACCAGAGATGCCCCTCAGGTACCAACAGGAGGAAGCAGAAAGATGGGGATGAGAGGGGTCCCAGTGATGAACAATGATGTGACACTGAGAGAGAGGCTGTGAGGTCTGGATGTCACACTTAGGACTGTGGAAAACGTCATGAACATAACAGAAAAGCTCACAACAATTTTTCAGCAGAATAACTCAGACTGTGATCTGACTTCCCCAGTTCTCCAACTCCAGTTGCACTATCCATGTCCTACGCCCCTGTCATTCTTACCATGTTTAAATTTTCCACACACTTCACACCACCTTGTATTTGTGTATTTTTCCATTTCCTGAAAATTTGCTCCCTTTCTGAACTGGCCAGGTGTTCTGATTCCTTAAACTCATCTCAGGCATCATCACCCACCAGAGTCTGCCCCCTCCTCATGGCACCAGTCACAGCATCCTCCATCTGGGGACTGAATTTCTCTCTTCTTGGTTCCCAGATCCCTGCAATTATCCTTAATATTCCTTTCTCACACTTACAGCAATGCATTGTAATTGTGGTTCTCCTCTGTCTGCCCTGGACTGATCTCCCTGAGGCAGAAGTTATTTGCTACCTTGCTATGTAGTACTAGCATCTAATTAATGCTTGATAAACAATTCACACTCAATGAAGGGTTCTTAAAATAAAAGCAACGAAGGCACAAAGATGGCCAAGCAGACCTACCTGATTAGAACTGCCTGGGAAATCAGAGTAGACTTTTTCTTGAGAGGTGGAAAATAGGTCTTAGAATGTTTAATTTTGATAAAATATTTCATATTTTTAATAGCATAAAATTAAAAGTTTATTAGTATGAATTTACATTTAAAAATTTTTATATTGGCGTATAGTTGATTTACAATGCTATTAGTTCCAGGTGTACAGAAAAGTGATTCAGTTATACATATATCCACTCTTTTTTCAGATTCTTTTCCCATATAGGTTATTACAGAACATTGAGTCTAGTTCCTTATGATATACAGTATATCTTTGTTGATATCTATTTTCTATATAGTAGTGTGTATATGTTAATCTCAAACTCTGAGTTTATCCCTCCCCACATTAGTATCAATGCTTGATTAAACTATGATATATAATTCCTAGCAAAGTTTATTGCTGCATGAATGTCCACAAATAAGTTGGTATCTTCTCAAAAATGGGTACTTATTGTAAAAATAGGTGTTTGTTGTAATTCTAAGTGTTCATCTAATCTATTAAAAAAAGTATTTTCAGCTTCTCCTTGTAAAGAGGTCTGCCAAATTTTATCCATTACTGCTGTTAAAAATGTTTTGCTGCCCTAAAACTCTCTGTTATGGCTGGATTGAACAGGAATCCATTTTATAAGAAAGGTTTTTTCACATAAGCTTACTGACTTCTCTGTTTCACATGGCTTCTCTTTCCTATGGTCCTGTACTTTTCTTTTTTTCCAAGCAAAATAGAAAATCAAGGACATAATAACTGAATATCCAAAATATCTGGCCTACTTTCACCAGCTTTGTTAATCAGTTAATATTTTTTCTTTTCAATTAGCCATCTCAATCTCTGTACACAGATGTTAAATATTGGTTTTGAACATTTCTTCATCTTTGCAACTTTTGCAGCTTCACCTAAGGCAGAGGTTCTAGAATTTGTTTTAAGGTCTGGCAAAAATCATAGACCAGCTCACAAAAGAAATACATGTAGATACACAGATATACCCATAGATACATATATACACACAAGGCATACACATGCATATATATAAATGTATAATTTTGGGAAGTCAATTAACAGAACTTATTTTTAAGACAACTTTTTTCTAATTATTTAAATAAGTGTTTGATTTTAAAAAGTCTTCATATATGGTTTTTCATCAACTTCCTCATAGAACCACAGATATTTATGCCAACTTTCAGAAGATGTATACATTGCCATCATTAAAAACACCTAATCATTACTCTTTTTTGGAGATTTTTATTGCACTTGCTTTAAAAGTACCATTCAAGTATCAGAATATTTCTCTAACTTGGATTTACTTAAAGGTAACTGAAGAAAGTTGAGCTATTAATACTACNTTTTTCATCAACTTCCTCATAGAACCACAGATATTTATGCCAACTTTCAGAAGATGTATACATTGCCATCATTAAAAACACCTAATCATTACTCTTTTTTGGAGATTTTTATTGCACTTGCTTTAAAAGTACCATTCAAGTATCAGAATATTTCTCTAACTTGGATTTACTTAAAGGTAACTGAAGAAAATTGAGCTATTAATACTACTGTATAATAATATTTTTCAAAGCACAGTTTGTGTTAAAACCTGGTTAAAAGAACAGAAATGAATATTTCATCTTGTATTAAAAGTTAGATAATAATTCTCCTTTATTGAAATCTAAATTTAAAACAATTTTGATTGGTTTTCTGAATTTCTAATATATAGACATTCAACACATTTATTGTGTAGAAATACAGTGTAATAAATGGAAATTGTGATCTTAAGATTTTAAATTCCAAATGAACATTGAGAAACACAAGTTTTAGAATAAACAATCATATCCATCTCCATGTTCCCTATTCCAAATACAGAACTAAAATATGAATTCTCAAGTAAGAGAAAAATAAATTTTCTATCATCTTTAATTATCAACAACTTCTAAGAGGACCATCTACTTTAAATGTGACATCTTGCAGAAGCTAAAATGATTTATAAAATGAGTAATAGAGTACCTGTTCTCAAGTAGCTCATAATTTAATGAAGAAATAGCAAATAATAAGCATAAAGTATAAATACATATATGCATAAATTCACATAATATAAACACACTAAAAAAGCAACATATATTAACATAGCATCTAGAATAAGAAGAGCAACTCACCTCTGACAGAATTAGATCTAATACTCTTATTTAAATAATTTTAAGACTTGATTAATGAAAGCCAAAATATTCTCACACTCATAAAGAAGGCTGAGCACCAAAGAATTGATACTTTCAAACTGTGGTGTTGGAGAAGACTCTTGAGAATCCCTTGGACTGCAAGGAGATCAAACTAGTCAATGCTAAAGGAAATCAACCCTGAATATTCATTGGAAGGACAACGTTGAAGCTAAAGCTCCAATATTTTGGCCACCTGATGTGAAGAGCCGACTCACTGGAAAAGACCCTGATGCTGGGAAAGACTGAAGGCAGGAGGAGAAGGGACGGCGGGGGATGAGATGGTTGGATGGCATCATCGACTGAATGGACATGAGTTTGAGCAAGCTCCAAGAGGTGGTGAGGGACAGGGAAGACTGTTGTGCTGCAGTCCATGGGGTCACAAAGAGTCAGACACAACTGAGTGACTGAAAAACAATGAGACCGCAAAACCTGTATCACTGAATACTGATATACTAGCCCAGAAGACCTGAAATCTACATAACACAGGCAGCATATAGATGCAAGAAAAATTGGTAAGAACACAGTCTAACTTTCTTGTGTTGTTCTTCAGATAAAAACCCAGCAAGGTTTATTGAAATTATTGAAATTTCATGGTGTGCTCGTCAGAGAATTCTTTGCAAATAGTTAAAGCAGTTACATTTGTAATAAGAGTAAGTTGCTAAAAAAATTTTAAAAATATATATATTATTCTATGATATTGTAAATTTCATGAGGTAGAGAAAACATTTTATCTCCATTACTAGAAGAATTGATGCTTTTGATCTGTGGTG